>JAZKJV010007774.1:600000-824183 GCA_037367405.1 Ottelia alismoides | reverse complement strand
TAAACTCTGTCTCCTTGCACAAAAGTTCTGTCAGAGGTCGGGCAATGCGGCTGAAGTCCTTGATAAATCGTCTGTAAAATCCCACATGCCCCAGGAATGACCTCACATTCTTTACTGACTGAGGTGGCTGCAGGTTTGAAATGACATCCACCTTGGCTGGGTCAACTTCCATGCCACGTTTGGAAACGATATGCCCCAACACAATACCCTCTGTGACCATAAAGTGGCTCTTTTCCCATGAGAGCACTAAATTGACTTCCCGGCATTTCTGAAGCACTCTGTCTAGGTGCACGAGGCAAGAATCGAAACTGTCACCATAGACGGAGAAATCATCCCATGAACACCTCGAGAAAACTGCCTACCATTTCGGCGAAGACTGCTAGCATGCATCTTTGGAAGGTTGCGGGTGCATTGCATAATCCAAAGGGCATCCTCTTGAAGGCGTAGGTACCGAACGGGCAAGTGAAGGTAGTCTTCTCTTGATCTTCAGGGGCGATCGCCACTTGGTTGTACCCGGAGTACCCGTCCAGGAAGCAGAAGAACTCCTTGCCTGCTAATCTCTCCAAGACTTGATCAATAAATGGCAAGGGGAAGTGGTCCTTCTTGGTTGCTGTATTTAGGCGGCGGTAGTCAACACACACCCGCCAGGATGTCGGTACCCGAGTTGAAATCTCCTCTCCTTTTTCATTTGTGATCACAGTAAGCCCGGATTTCTTGGGAACTACATGCAGGGGGCTTACCCACTTTGAATCAGAGATGGGATAAATGAAGCCTGCATCACACCACTTTGTGATTTCCTTCATGACCACGTCCCGAAGGTTAGGGTTTAGCCTTCTCTGGAATTCGCGGGACGGCTTGGCATCGTCTTCTAAATAGATATGGTGTGAGCACAGAGCTGGGTTTATCCCTCGGAGGTCTGATACGCTCCAACCAAGTGCCTTGCGGTTCTTTTCTAAAATCTCGAGAAGTCGAGATTCTTGATCCAGATTCAGCCTGCTGCTGATGATGACTGGATACATGTGTTCTTCACCCGTAAGGAAAGCATACTTCAGGCCTGCAGGAAGTGGCTTGAGTTCTGGTTTCAGTCCGTCCCCTTTACCGGTCACTTCTGATACCATGCTGGTGGTGGGATGTACTTTGAGAGTAGTACCATCCTCAACATTCTGTTGAGATCCAAGTGATGTACCGAACAGTTCTGTGGTGAGCTGATTATGTTCGGTCTGGAGTGAATGCTCAAGAAGGTGCGCCTGCATCTGAGAATCTGTCTCCCACACATCATCGGAGCATATGCTGACCGTGCTTTCCAAGTCCTCCTCAAGAGTGAGGATTTCTCGGGTCCATGGATCGTCCAATGATAACTCTGAATCTCTGATCTCTGCAATAAACTCACAGTCTGCTTCTGATGCTGCTTGACTCTCATCAGTCGTGGCGTTCTGCTCCTTGTTCATGTTGATCGTGATTTGCTGGGTGTTCGAGCTGAAAGTGATCCTTCCAGACCCGTAATCAACCACGGCACCTGAAGTACGGAGAAATGGTCTGCCAAGGATGATAGGAGTCTGGAGAAGTGGTGCAGGAGAGTCCATGTCAAGGACTACAAAATCAGCGGGGAATTTCATCTCCTGCACGGTAACTATCACGTCTTCCAACAAACCGCGGGGCCGCTTAACGGATCGGTCAGCGAACTGAAGGATCATTCGTGTCTGCTTGAGCGGTCCCAGCCTGAATTCTTGCATTATGGACGAGGGCAGGAGGTTGATGGAAGAACCACTGTCAAGAAGGGTACGCTCGAAGACCTGATCAAAAATCACACAACTGATCAGAGGTGCTCCTGAGTCTTGCTTTTTCTGGGGGAGGTTGGTGATAGCTGCAACTGTGGCCATGGACAAAACGTGTTTTTCTACCTCTCGGCGTCTGTTGTCTTGCGCTGAGCGACGCCTGTTAGTACATGCCTCTTTCAATCCTTTCTTCACAGCTGGCATGTATTCCACGGCCTTCAACAAGGGAATCTCAACAGTCAATTTATCCAAAATATCTACAACACCTGGATCAGACAATGCAGTTTTTCTTTTTGCCATTTTTTTGGATTTTTGTATTGCATGCGGAAAAGGAATATTCATATTACTGGCAGGAAAATTAGAGTTCTTATTTACATCAAGATTATCGCCCACAGAATGTTGTACATCCGGACTACAAAAAGGTGTACAAGATGGATCTAACTCTGCTGGTGCTGCTGGGCGATCAAAAAGGGTAGCATTGGCTCCATCGGCTGGCACAGGATCGGCTGCTGCTGGCGGCTCCTCCAAGGCTGGCGCGGCTTCACTTCTGCTACAGGCTTCTTTTTGGTATTTTTGTTTTTGCGGATTTTTTTGTATTTTTGGCTGGAATTGCTTCTGGCAATGCACGACGGCTGGACAGGCTTCTCCTTCCTCTTCCTCCTCACCCGCCCTTGGAGCTGGCACGGCTGATGCGGAAGATGACGATCCACCTGTTTCTTTATTGACCCCATATCTGGTAGCAGGCGGAGGCAAGGCCCTACCGCTCCTGAGAGTAACAGCATTAGAAAAAGCAGTAATATCATTATCACACGCGGACTGGACATCACATTCTACCTGCTCCTTCTTCTTGAAATTGTTGGGGTTGGCTTCGACCTGCGCCGGAATGGTAGTGCGAGTGGCGGTCAGGTCATCAAGCCGCTTGGTCATCTCCGCTAGCCCTTGGACAAGCTGGGCTAGACACTCCATGGTGGGATTAGCTGAGGGCATATCAGAAGATGCAGCGTTCAGACCACGTTGTTGTTGGTTAGATGGGTGGGGAGGCTGCTGATGGTGTTGCTGTGGTGGAGCAGGAAGTTGAAGTTGTTGGTATGACGAAGAGGGATACTGCTGGTATGAGTGAGGCTGAGCGGCCGCGTATTGGTGATACGGCTGTGGATGGCGATACTGTGGCTGCTGCTGATACGGAAAGTTCTGCCTCCATTGGTGTGCGAACTGTGGAGGCTGCTGGTGTTGCTGAGAGGGGTGCCCCAAAACGTCCACCCTGAGGTTGGTGGTACTGCCGGTTGGCAAATGGCTGACCCTGGAGTTGTCCCTGAGGACGGGTCGGCTGTGCATCGTTAGTCCAAACCCCATTAACTTCCTGGACCAGGGGTGGTGGCGGGAATACTGAATCGGTGTCTGAGATAAACTCTGGTTGGTACACAACCATCTGCTGCTGCGGCTGGCTCTGATCCGGTGCCTGCACGTAGTACACGTGCTGAACTGTCGGTGGTTGCTGGCTTGGCTGAGGCTGGTGTAGCGGTGGTTGCTCGTCTTTTCTCTCAGCTGGAGCTTCGAGCGGTGCTGCCGACTGAACAGAATTGATGGTACCTACCAGCAGTTCTAGCTGCTTGGTGATGTGATCCAGTTTATCCAGGTTCTGGGTCCTTTTCTCGATCACAGCGAGTTTTTCGAGATCCTGTGATCGCTTCTCGATGATGTCAACTTTAGAGAGATGGCCCCCGATGATGCTGAGGTTGGAGCTCTCATCTCTCTCTGATTCCTTAGATGCAGCCATGTGAACTTGTTTTTGAAGGATCTGGGGCTGCTTCTGATAAGCCTTGGATGAAGAGAGGGCGGCCTCTCCTTCGGCCATTTCCTCGAAAATTTGCCATACAACATCTTCATCCTTGTTGAAATGGGAGCCCCCACATGCTGCGTCTACGAGCCTTTGACTTTCAATGTTCAGTCCCCCAAAGAAATGCTGAACCAAGCTGGTCTTCGGAATATCATGATGGGGACACTTCTCCTGCAGATCAGTGAATCTCTCCCATGCTTCATGTATTGACTCATGGGGTCCTTGGGAGAAATTACTGATACGGGCCCGCATCTGGTTGAGTCGACCCAGAGGGTAATACTTGTGCAGGAAGGCGGATTTCAACTCCTCCCAGGTCGTCACGACCTTTCCCATGTGATTGACCCAATAAAGGGCCTTATCCTGTAGACTGAAGGGGAAAGCCGTCATCTTTACAATGTCCAGGGGGACATTCGGATAGTGGGTGGTGCGACAAATGCGGGAGAATTGCTGCAGGTGAATGTATGGCTCTTCATTGGTGTTGCCATGGAATGCAGGGAGAAGGGCTATGAATTGGGGTTTCAGCTCGAAGTGAGCGTGTACCGGTGGGATGAGAATCCACTCGGTCATCTGGCTGTCTCCCGGATTGTATGTTTCTTTGAGTGTTGGCTTCGGCAGTGGTTGGAATTCAGGATCATCATTGGGGTCGTCACCACCTCCTCCACCTCCATCTTCTCTTCCCCTGCCTCCTCTACCTCGGCCTCCTCCTCCGTCGTTACGGTTTATCACATCATTCAACATGTCCTGGAAAGCCGTCTGCGTAAGGGCCTGCTCAGTCAGCTGCTGCTGTATTGCCTGGATGGATGCCAGCAACTGTGCATTGACTTGGTTCTGATCTGGCATCTGTCCCTCTGGTGTGGGTGGCTGCTGACCCTTGCCCTTTCCTCCGGGAGCCATGTCAGGGTCTGAGTCAGAAGAGATGAACTCCGGAGTAGTCTCCAGGGCTCGCACTGTCTTCTATCTGCATAATGAGACGGTCCGAATCAGATCACTTGCCATAATTACTCAGCTGTCGTGATGAGGCTGGAGTTCAAGTCAACCCCAGCGTGTTGTGAATGGAAAAATGATGTAGACTGTAATCGACTCCCATTCACAACGGCGGTAGTGGGACAAAAGTGATCCCAGTTTATTGGGTAGCCAAGAGAAAGGTAGAAAACGAGGAGTCTGGAGTCCGATCCGCAAAGTCCGGATCAGTTCTCGGGAATCGCCTCGAAATTATTGGCGAAGGTGAGTCCATGGAATCGATGTAGGTGTCGGCATGGTCCCGACGAAACCATCCATGGATCAACTTCACGGAGCACAAGAGAATATCGGATTTTGGAAGAACGATACGATGGTCAACGAGGAACAAAAAGGAGTGTAAAACAGTAGAAAGGCTCGGTTGAGCGGGGTGGTCGAAGGAAGACATAACAGAATTGGCGCAAAGGCGCGGGACTTTGATCTTTGAACCTTAATCTAGATCCATACAAACACAAGACAAAATCGGGTTCACCAACTCACGCCATGTGAAGCCGTGAAAGCTCGGCTTTTTATTATCTTTTCATTTTTAGAGTTGTGATTTTTTTTCAGGCATTTCTTATAACAAGTCCTTAGTACGCTACCCTATAGGAGAGAGAGTACTGCCGGAAGAGTATCCCGTACTTGTCCTCCTCCTGTGTAACCTGTAGTCTGTACTTTTTGGAGTCCTTGTAACCCTTCCTGGATCCCTACTCGGCCAAAGAAAAGAGAGAGGAAGCCGATAGGCGAAACCAATACTTCGGTTCTCGCTCGCAACGGAATCACCCGTGAGCGTGCAAGAACCTACTCGGACGCAGGACGATGAGACAGACACCCCCGTGAAGGCGTGGCCTATGCTCAATACTTCGGACAGGGTCGATGCTCTCACAACAGAGAGTCACCATTGGTGACCAAGTCCTACTCGCCTACGTACGATAGAAGCGCCATTACTTCGGAAATCCAGGCGATACACAAGGCAGTTGCAGACTGGGTTTTTGGCTCTAATCCTTAGGGGGTCGCACTCGCTCAAGGGAGTAGGGTTTTGGTCCCCCTCCAAAGTACCTGAAAACAATGAGGGCTTTATGAACCCGGTACAAGGATAGTCCATTACAGATTTTAATTAAGGTCAAAGTTTATTTAGCAGTCCCCTTGTTTTAATTTTTGGGTTTTCACTTTTTTTGGATCTGTTTTCATACCAGCGCCTAACGTTTTTGTAGATTTTCATTTAAGTCCTAGGTGCTCAAAATCAGAGGGAGATAGCGGAAAAGCCGTGCAAGTGGTTCTATGATGGAAATCTCACCATTGAACCGAATGATGCATGCTGAGTTAGAAGACTTACAGTGCATCCCAGCTCTCTCCATGTGGTATGCAAAACAGAATTTTTAAACCTATCTACATGGCGGTGTGCATTCGTCAAAATCGCCCTAAACATTAGCTGCTATTAACGTGAAGAACCACAAGCTTGTCATTTATCTTTAACCCTAGGGTCCGGTCTTGGCTCACCCCTCCTCTTCTCGACACACTCGAGTTTAGGAGTAGCGCTTGACGGGGCTCGCTCACGGCACGTGGGTTAAGAGATAAATGACTTAGCTGTTTAAGTTTGACTAGATCCATACGAAGTGGACTATAGGAACATGCATTCTTATTAATGTTTGGACCTAGCTACCGAGTCAAGCAACCTATATCTAGGGGCTCCAAGCACACAAAACAAAGTAGAAGAAAGGCGGAAAGCTCAAAACAGCGGGAAACAAAATAAAGAAAGCGGTAGAAATCGCGGAAAACAGCGATGAGGCCCCCAGGTGAACAGACACCCAGGCACTGGACCTCATTGTGAAGAGTAGAGTCCTGTTTAGTTATTACATGCCAAAATTGTCTCTCTCTCACCAAAAATTACAGAGATAATCCTAAGTATTCTAAGCCTATCTAATCCACATCTCCTTGCTTCCTTGATACTCTCTCCTGATGGTCATGCGAAGGGAAGACCATCCTCCTCCAAGCTTGGCTGCATTGGCCTCCTAAGAAGCCATCCTTGCGTGGCGGACCCTCGCATCAAAGTCACAAAAAGAGTGTATTAGAGTCGTTCACTTAATCAATCATAGAGCACATAAAGATAATCACAAGAATTGAATCAATTAAGCATAGTGATTAATGTCAATAAAATGGCTGCTCACAGAATATAATCAATCATGAATCAAAAATGAATATCACCAAAAATGTACACAAGAATGACAAAGAAGAAAGTAGGCTATGCTCATTGCTCCCCGGCAACGGCGCCATTTGATGGAGTGAGATTTATCAAGGGTCGTGTTAATCCACAAGGCGGATCAACAGTCGATGCGGTGACCGCTCAATAATCCTCAAATCAATCAACAATTAACCCACAATAAATATATGCAATGAATAACAAAAATGTGGAGTTAAAATTTATTATAACTCTACATGTAAAATGTGTATAGGCGTAAGTACAGGTAGAGGTCGAACACTGGGAGCAATACAAAATGCGTAGCCTAGATGTATCACCAAGTCATCCATGTGTGAAGCTTGTTTTTATGTGGGTTTTTGGGTTTTTGTAATTTTTTTTTATATTTTTGTTTTTATAATTTTTATTTTGATTTTATTTTTTTTTATACTTTTTTTTTCTTTATTTTCTTTTCTTTTCATATTATTAATTATATAAATCTATATACTATATGTATATATATAAAGAGATATATATTTATATATAAGAAGAGAGAGAGAAGTAATATAGAATATATATATATTTATAAGCACAAAAACTTAATATATAGCCTTATATTTTTAACCCCTTTTTTTTGTTTTTTTTTTATATTTCTAATTCTTATGTATTTTTCAATTCAAAAATGTCCACAATATAGGACTAAATAAATAACCGTATATAATTTGGGTTTTAAAAATATCAAATAAATCCCAAAATTACCCAAATTAATTTTTACACCTTAATCATAATATATAGATAATTATAAAAGAGAGAAATGTATTTTTAGGGTTTTTAAAGAGTTTTTCTAATTTTTATGTTGCTTTTGGGGTTTTATGATTTTTTTAATTTTCTTTTTCATATTTTTAGGGTTTTTCATTTTCTGGACTCAATATATATATAAATATATCATATATAATTTTTTTGGAATTTTTCAAAAACATTTGCTAATTTTTTTGTATTTTCTAATTTAGACAGTACAAAAATGGCTTCTTTTTCATTTTTAATAATTAGGGAAAATGCAAAAAATGCGAAATAAAATATGTGCGTGAACAAGCATGGCATGGAGCATCTACCCTAATTTTTGTGAATTTTTAGAAGCCATGTAGGTATTTTTAATAAATAGATAAAGAGACAAAGATAAAATAGCCTGGCAGGGGTATTTTTGCAAATAAAATAAATTCCAGGGGCACATGTGCAAAAAATACCAGAACATTATAACGTGTTTTGTGATTTTAGGGACTAAGAACAAATAAAGAAACCCGCCAGGGCCCCCTTGCAATTTAACCACCACGTGGGACTACACGTGATCCGCACCCACAGGGACCAAAATGCAATATCAGAAAGTTCAGGGTCCTGGTTGCAATTTTTCATAAAAATGATATACTGAACATTTTATTTACTGGACTAAATTCAAATTTACAAACATACAGGGGGTCTTATGCAAAAAGCCCACCTCACGTGGGACGACACGTGAGGTGACGTGGACTGGACCCAAGAGTAATATCAAAACAGTACAGGGGGTCTCATGCAAAATATCCACATTAATTATAACGTGCTTATTTATTTACAGGACTAAAAATAAAATACAAAAAAAACGGGGGTCGAATGTGAAAATTACCCCCAAAAGGCGCGCTGATGGACGGCTGATCTTCGTTCACTTGACACGTGGCGCCTCCACGTACGCCGATGACGGTTCGTCGATGGAGCGCTAGGATTAGATCATCCGAGATGATCCGACGGTCGAGGCGGTGCTCCATCGGACGGCTGGTCTTCAATCTGGGCCTTCGTCTTCATCCAACGGCGGAGGAGCTGCGAGGAAGAACAGGGAAGAAGCCTCGCCGAGGCGAGCTTCCTCCGCTCGGATCTCGCTCTCCCGCCGGTCTTCTTCGCTCCTGAAGGTCCAAGAAGCTTCCTGGAGGTATCCTCTAACGTCTGGAGGTCTCGGATCGGCCAGAGGTACACCGGAGCGCTGCAACGAGCTCGAAGTAGGGTTACGGCTCCAGGTACCTCCGCCGGCTTGTAAATCGACTCCAGGTGCTCTATTTCGCACCTAACCTGCACAGGAAGAAAGAGTGGCTCGAGGGCGTCTTCCTCGACCAGGGGTTTGAAGCTGTGAGCAAGCGGATGGTGGTGGGCGACGAAGCTCCGGTGAAGGGTGGAGGAGGAGCTCCGATTCGCCAAGACCTGGGGTCCTGGGTTGAACAAGTGTGTGCATTTGATGGAGAACTCGAAGGGGATGGAGATGAGGCGATTTAGGCGGTCGAAGACAGAGAGGATCACAGTGGGGAAGTCGCCGGAGCTCAGCTCCGGCGAACTTCGAATCTCTGATTTTGGCCTAAGCTAATCATCTAAAAGCTAACCTAAGGACTGGAATTAAAAGCTAATACTAAAACCTAACTACTAAGCAAGAAAGAACAGCTCTTATACCTGGGGGCCGCCAGGGAGCAGGGTGGTCGCCGGAGCACCACCGCGACAAAACTTCTCCGACCTCCGGCCAAGTCGAGGTGCTGGGCGACTCCTCCTGTCACGAGGAACACACCAGGAGCAAGAACAAGGCTTTTTGGTGGAGTGAAAATGGCCAACTTTTTCTGGGAAGTCGGAGGTTTTTATTTATAGACATTCCGAGGGACCCCCAATGACCGGCGTTTATTGATTAAACCAATGAGTATCAGATTGATCTATGATCTTGGCGGTCATCATGGATGATCAGAGGACAAGTCTTGTGAAGGAAGCGAGTGCGATGGTTCACTGAGCCAGGCGGGAAAAATGGCGGAAATCGGGGAAAAGACGGGTCGCGTGAAGTCAGACGCCTGGAGGTCCAGTTGACCTGCGGTCAACAGGCGCGACGCGCCCATTGGTCCACCTCAGCTGCTACAAGACAAAATAGCAAGGTTGAAGGAAGATTGATTTATTTGACATCCGAAATGATTTTATTAATTTTTGCTTATAAAATAAAAAATGTGTATTATTTCATGTAGTCTTTATTCCTGATTTTTATTGAATTTTTCGAGGTGTTTTATTGTGGTTTTATTTTAGTAATGTGTATATGTATGTATTTACACGTATTTTTGGATATTTTATTTTTAATTTATTTATTTTCTTTTATTATTTTCTTGGCTTATTTTATAAATTTATAACTTATTTTTGTGAGTATAAAGGTATTTTTGTTTGATTTTTATACGTTTATTGGTATTTTTAAATAAATAGGTCTATGTATTTGTAAGTATATATATAGGTACTTTACCTGTATTTTATACACATTGTATTTATTTAAATAATTTTATGTGTTTTTATTAAGGAGTTGTATTTTTAATAGGACACATATACTATATACTTTATTACAAAAATATAAGAGATTTGGATAATTAAAGAATGTTTTTCCCCTTTTATTTGTATATATACTCCATATAGGTATCTTGCCTATATATATTACATAGTTTTATTTTATTTTCCAAATTATTTTTGGTTTTATTCTAATGTCAATATGTACCTGAATTATATACATTATCTACAAAATTCTAAAAATATGAGTTTGTAAAAGTAATGAATATTGAATAAAATGAATATTTTAATCAGGTATTGTGTACAAGAAGGGCCAAAAACCTAACTTCTACAGATGGACTCCAAAAATTATGAAACCAATTTTATAAAATAGTTTATGAAATGCTATCTACAATTAAAGGTGAGTTTGGGTGATTTGGAGTTTTTATTTGCAAGATATGGGTCTGTGAAGTTGAGATTTTGGCTTTTTATTCTGTGTATAAAATGTACACCGAGTGTTATTTTTACACAAACTCAATTTTGTATTTTTATTTACATTATTATCTACAACTTTCATGAACAAAGTTTCTTTATTTGAGGAATGAATAGTTATGTACAAAATAGGTGTCAAAAAATGCATAAATGGATGAATGAATAACTGAGATATTTATTGTATATCAGCCCTTATCTCCCCCTACTTTATTCCTTGTCGACCAATACCATGCTGGCCTTGGTCTCGGGGTTAGGGTCATAAAATATTTACAATATTTTATTCCTTTTTCTTTTCTCTCTTTATTCTATAATTTTGGCATAAAAACTTTATTTAATGTACAATTAATACAATGAATAATGAATGCTATTATGTACAAATTATTGTTGTTTACATGCATTTGCTGGGGTTTTTGAGGCCAAAATGATAGAATAAAGGTGATGAAATGGAGATTCATCAGTAGGGCATGCAACCTGTAGATTTGTCAGAAGGAACCCGTATTGACGTTTCCCTACCTAGGTGGTACACAGTTGCCCTGTTATGATAAGTGCGCACAAAATAAATGATTTGCAATGCGTGGTACCGGGAGCCAATATCTTCGGGTTGAACGACGGAAGATGTTGTCGTGCCATGTGGAGGCACGGGTGGTTCAATAGTGGTTGGGTCATGATAATATGTATTAAAAGCCGCTAGGTTATATGATTAAATTTTAGCCTGAAGTTTAAGCGATCGATTCCTCGATGATGGTGTGCTCTCTTATTTTTCAGGATGAGGGTTTGAAACCCCCATTAATAAAAGAAAAGAAAATTGTCAGGGTAATATTGGAGGATTGGTTGAGGCGACGTGCGGCAACATAATCTTATTATATCAATGCAATCTACAATCCTGAAGTGTCCACAACTTTGGAGTCCAAGAATGGTAGGGTTGGACTAATCCCTGACGTGGAATAGAAAGGAATATGACTTAAATTAATGTTAAGGAATGAAACTTTTTGTGATAGCAACTTTTTGAAAAATTATACAATTCGTTTGCTTTTCTCTTCTTCGTTACTTAGCATTCGCTAATTGTTATCCTATGATTTATGGAAAACCCAACAGGTGTCAGTGAGCCATCTCAAGGGCCTTAGTAGACATCCAGTCAGCCACAGTAGCTTTACTTTGTAATGTAGTTAGTAATCTTTTTGTGTATTTTCCTTTCAAGCTGATGTACATGTAAATGATTATAGTGGGACAATGTATCATATGAACTTTATTTTGTAAATGGAAAAGTGTTGAAATACTTTATTCAGAATATAATTTATTTGCGGTCTGTTTCTGAATGTTAGTTGTGATTGTTGAATAAATTATTGTTAAATAACCAGATCCGCTTATGGGAGGATCCGACATCCCGAGAATCGGGGTCGTGACAGTTTGGTACCAGAGCTCGGTTACTCCAGTAATTTATTTAGTAATTGACAACTATGAGCGGTATTCAGAAACTACAGTTGTATTAAGATCCTTTGATCTTAACAAACTGACTGCAGTACCATTCACAAGTCATTATCTCTTATGTACATCATGCTAAGATATATAGGATCTGATCTTTGACCTTGACTCATCCAAGAATTATGATAGACCAACATGTACCTAGGCAATTAGCGACTATGATGATAATGCTGCAAGAAATGGGGCAAAAGCAGCAAGCATTAGAGGAGAGGCTCAATGCACAAGATGAGAGACCTGAGGCATCCAGAACAAAGGATGTTAGGATTGAAGGTTTTGTCCATCTTTTTGAGGAAGAATCTAGTTAACATCCTTCAACCGAGTCTGCTCCTACCCCAGCTGAAGGAGCAATGGAGAAGGCTCTTCTTAGACACCAAACATTACTAGATAATTACCGAAAGGGAAAATTTTCTCGATTCAAAGGTGTAGAGACACCTGCTGAAGCTGAATTATGGCTCAATGACGCTAATAGGATGTTGAGGATAATCCATGCACCAGTTGACACCTGAGTGCACATTGCTGATTACTCCTTAGCAGATTATGCACGACGATGGTGGAAAGCAATTTCCAAGAAATTAGCATATCCTGTTCCATGGGATATCTTTGAAGAGAGGTTCCAAACTCACTTCTGTCCCTCTCATTGGGAAGAATTAAAGAGGAGAGAGTTGGCTTCTCTGAACCAAGATTCTAAGACCGTACGAGATTATCATATCCACTTTTCGGAGATGTTACGTTACTCACCAACTCTATAAGCTTCACCACAAGAGTGCCTTATCAAATTTATTAGCGGTCTTCAAGGAGATCTGCAAAAAAACTTGTTGGTTTTAGAGCAACAACCATAGATGAAGCAATGGACATCGCCTCTCGTATTGAGATGGAGAGGGATGGAAACCGTCAAAGAAGAAGTTTCCACTTTAATGGTAGACCATCCAAACGCAAGGCACATTATAACCGTAGAGATCGTCGCTATCATCCAGTCGGTTCCAGTATAAGCTCAACACAGACCTTGGGTCGGGAATTATCAAGAAGAGGGGGTTTCTCTAGACCTCCACTATACCCCCGTAACTCAGCACCAGGAACTGGTACCTCTATGGTTGGGTCTTCAGCTCAGACAGGAACACGCGCATGTTATCATTGTCATCAAGAAGGTCACATTAGGAAAGATTGTCTGCAGTTGAGAGGTTCAGGGTTTAAACCAATTCCGATTAACAGTATAACATCCACCCCGAGCAATAAAGCAACACGCGGAGGAAGACATGGTATAGGTCGTGGCTTACAAGCAACATCTCTTAAACAACAACCACCACAAAGCATTGTGGGTTCTAGCTTGCCTTTACCTAATGGCTAGATCAATGCAATTACCGAAGAACAAGCCTACAACTCAGGCACAGTACCGTTACTATTCATGGCTTTTCAGTACATGTCATATTTTATTATGGTGCTTCACATTCATTTATAGCTCGACGGTTAGTATCCACTTTGGGTAAGGTACCAGTAGAAGCACAGTAAACCTATCTAATCAAGGGACCATGAGGACAAGTATTTATAATCCGAGAAATCCTGGATGATTGTGTAATACTGATCGCAGGACATCAGTTACATGTTTCTCTATTACTTATTGAAATGGATGACTTTGATCTCATCCTTGGGATGGATTGGCTAGAAAGGCATCATGTATGCCTTGATTGTTTTCATAAGACAGTAACTTTTCACATTCCTAACTCGATAAAGTTTCAATTTATTGGAAAGACATCCAGTGATGATGTCAAATACATATCTACTCTAAAGGCTCAGCAACTGTTAGAACAAGGGTGCCAAGGCTATTTAACTTATGTATCCACTACATCAGGGTTAGATAGAATGATAGAAGATGTGCCTATAATGTGCAAGTTTATTGATGCATTTCCAGAGGAACTACCTAGATTACCACCTGAGCGAGAGATTGAATTTGAAATCTCTCTTATACATGCTACCTAGCCTATCTCTAGGCCTCCATATAGGATGGCACTGGCTGAGTTACGAGAGTTAAAGGCACAGTTGCAAGAACTGTTAGATAAAGGATTCATTTGTCCTAGTACTCCCTATTTTTATCTTGATATTAGGGATTACAATAGGCGTATTACTAATTGTGTGGTTAGAAAGAGAAATTTCCGCGGGGATACAACAACGTATTGGACCTGAATACGCCGGCCCATTAGGAATTCTTCTAGCTCTAGCAGATGGAACAAAACTACTTTTTAAAGAGGATATCCTGCCTTATAGAGGAGATATTCGATTATTTAGTGTAGGACCGACTATAGCAGTCATATCAATCCTACTAAGTTATTTAGTAATTCCTTTTCGATATAATCTTGTTTTATCCGATCTCAGTATAGGTGTTTTTTTATGGATCGCCATTTCTAGTATTGCTCCAATTACGCTTCTTATGTCAGGGTATGGGTCGAAAAATAAATATTCTTTCTCAGGTGGTTTATGAGCTGCTGCTCAATCCATTAGTTATGAAATCACTATGGGGAGCACCTGTCTTATTTGTCGGAAAAAATGATGGGTCAATGTGGTTGTGCATTTACTATAGACCGTTAAACAAGATGACAATAAAGAATAAGTATCCTCAACCCAGGATAGATGATCTCTTTGATCAGTTACATGGTTCGACTGTGTATTCCAAGATTGACTTAAGATCTGGATACCATCAGTTGAAGATAAAAGATGCGGATATCCCCAAGACAGCCTTTCGAACTAGATATGGACATTATGAATTTTTAGTTATGCCTTTTGGACTGACAAATGCCCCAGCAACTTTCATGGATCTCATTAATAGAGTATTCAAGGAGTTCTTAGATCACTTTGTAGTAGTCTTTATTGATGATGTGTTTATTTACTCCAAGGATAAGTATCTGCATGAATACCATCTCAAGCGGACACTTGAAACATTAAGGAAGAACAAATTGTATGCTAAATATAACAAATGTGACTTTTGATTATCTGAAGTATCTTTCTTAGGTCATGTTATTTCTGGAAAAGATATATCAGTTGATCCTACAAAGGTTAGTGCGGTGATGAATTGGGAATGCCCGAAGACTGTCACAGAAATACGATCTTTTCTACATTTAGCTGGATATTATAAAAGATTCGTGAAGGACTTTTCACGAATAGCAATGCCAATGACTAGATTAACTCAGAAGGAAGTCCCATTCATATGGTCTGACACATGTGAAGCTAGTTTTCAGACACTGAAAGAACGCCTAACATTTGCACCTATCCTTTACCCTCAGGGAGTGAAGTGTTTACAATGTACACTGATGTGTCTAAAGAAGGATTTGAGGCAGTTCTTATGCAATATGATAAGGTAGTTGCGCATGCATCACGACAGCTCAGGACATATGAAAAGAACTACCCAACACATGACCTTGAATTAGCTGTTGTAGTTTTTGCTTTAAAGATATGGAGACATTACCTCTATGATATTACTTTTGAAATCTTCATTGATCATAAAAGCTTGAAATATCTATTTGATCAGAAGGAACTCAATATGAGACAAAGATGGTGGCTAGAGTTGTTGAAAGACTATAATTGTACTATCTCCTACCATCCTAGTAAGGGGAACGTTGTAGCAGATGCCTTTAGCATAAGAACTTATTCACCTGGGTTTGTGAGTGTTATCCACTTCTGATGTTTACTATCAACATTAAGTGAATGGAAATCATTTGATAGTAGTGTCGATGCTATAACTATTCATCACCGATACAAACCAGAGATCTGGGATAGAATAAAGAAAGGACGAGAGGATGATCCAGTCCTTAAAGACTTGAAACAACAACTTGAGAAGAATGAGATAGAGGGATTCCAGATACAAGATGGGTTACTGTATAACCATCACAGAGTTTGTGTACCAAAACACCTAAACTAAGGAAAGACATCTTACGTGAAGCGCACTGCTCAAAATTATCTATTCATCCAGGAATTACAAAGATGTACACGAATCTTAATTCATACTTTTGGTGACAGGGAATGAAGAAAGATGTTATTGGGTTTGTGAATTCATGTTTCACTTGCCAGCAGGTAAAGGGTTCACACCAAAAGCCACTAGGATTATTGCAACCCCTCCCTATACCTGAATGAAAATGGAAAAGCATTTCCATGGACTTCGTTACTGGCTTACCTCAGACGACTGGTAGTAAAGATAGTATCTGGATTATAATAGATCGTCTGACGAAGGTAGCACACTTTATTCCAATAAGCTTATCTTTCACTCCAGACCAGCTTGCTGAGTTATATATTACACGTGTGATCCGCCTCCATGGTATTCCAAAGGAAGTAGTTTCCGATCAAGATTCACGATTCACCTCACATTATTGGAAGAACTTCATGAAAGCCTTAGGCACACAACTATACTTGATCACAGCATATCATCCACAAACAGATGGTCAGTCAGAACGTACTATTCAGACTTTAGAGGATATGCTACGAGCGTGTGCCTTAGAATAGAAAGGATCATGGTTGAAACATTTGCCTCTTGCAGAATTCACATACAACAACAGTTACCATACAAGTATTAGCATGGCACCATTTGAAGCACTTTATAGGCGTAGGTATACTACTCCTTTGTGTTGGTAAGAGGTCGGGATAAATAACCCTTATGATTCAGATAGACTGCAAGAGACACGGGAAACTATAGAGCTTGCTCGAAAAAGACTATTGACTGCTCAAAGTTGCCAGAAAAGCTATAGTGATACCAGACGAAGAGACCTTGAGTTTGAAATATGAGACTTTGTATTCTTCAAAGTATCGCCTATGAAGGGGGTTCAGAGGTTTGGCTTGCATGGAAAGTTGGCACCTAGGTTCGTAGGTCCCTTTGAAATGATTCAGCGGATTGGAAAAGTTATGTATAGACTTGCGCTTCCCCCACATCTTTCAGCAATACATGATGTTTTTCATGTATCAAATCTGAGAAATTACATTAGGGATCCAGAACATAAGATAAGTTATGATGATTTACATGTTGAGCCAGACCTGACATACCAAGAAATGCCTGTGGAAATACTAAGTAGATATATCAAGAAGTTAAGGAATAAAGAGGTGTCTCTAGTTAAAGTATTGTGGCAGAATCAAGAGTTTGAAGAAGCTACATGGGAACCTGAGGTGGAAATGATAGAGAAATGCCCCTACTTGTTTGAGTGATAACACTATGTGTTGTATATCTTCTTTATAAATGAAATGGTGTACATTCTCTTTAAGGTTGTTATGATTTCAATCCTCTTTAAGGTTATTATGCTTGTATTTCTAGTCTCGAGGGCGAGACTTCCTTTAAGTTTGTTATAATTGTAAAACCTTCAACTTGGTCCCTCTCGGATCCTATATCATAAAATCCGTCTCATCAAGAGGAAACCAATGGAATTCGTTTCGTATGAATCGGACTTCGTTCGGAATTGTTATGATATTCGGAAGAAAGAGAAGTAAAGATATTTAAGACATCATTAACCCATAATGACCATCATTAAGACTAATTAAACATGATTAGAGAAACTAATGATAGATTAAAAATCACTAATGACCAGTAGTGAACACTAATCAATAGTTAGCAAAATATAAGCATAAGCCACAAAAGTTAAATCGTGATTAGTGAAAGTTAATCATGATTAGTTAATGAAACATCATTAGTGAATATAGAATCCTATGGAATGTTCTAACTTAAGCCCTAAGTTTTGGATAAGTTTTGACCAAAACCATACGTCAAAACCATGGGCCTCTAACCGTGGTTGAGGGCTAAACTGTGATTTACTAACCATGGTTAGCAGTTTTCTAGAGCCTATAAATACCACCTACCCATTCATTCTCTACGATTTCCACTACCATCACCACCCCAAGGGCTAGGGTTGAGACGTCGGGAGGAGGAGTGGGAGACGGGGAAAGAGCGCTAGCGAAGCGCTACTGGGAGAACGAGGAGGAGAAAGGTATGATCCTCTCTTAATTGCTTTGTAAGCTAGGATTTCAATTCATTCTATTTCTTCCAAGCTTCGTTCTTGATTCAACTTTCTTTCCGATTCATTTTCCGTTGTGGTTAGAGGAGAAATCTGTGTAGCACCCTACTTAGGTGCGGGCAGCTATGCACGTCAGTGAACCTTGTGATTCGTCACACATTCACTCATCTAAGACGCGTGGTATCTACCGATTCTCCATCGCTTATGTTTCTATTCTTTCAATTCTGCTTTTATAGTTATTTTGATGGAGAAATATGTGTAATACCCTACTTAGGTGCGGGCTGCTATGCACGTCGGTGAACCCTGTGATTTGTCACACATTCACTCATCTAAGATGTGTAGTGTTTACCGGTTCTTCATCTCTTGATTGAGTATATTATTCCATTTTTGTTATTGTTTTCCTCTCGATGATTGTAAGGTAGTTAGTAATCTTTTTGTGTATTTTACATTCAAGTTGATGTACATGTAAATGGTTATAATGGGACAATGTATCATCTGAACTTTATTTTGTGAATGGAAAAGTGTTGATATACTTTCTTCTGAATATACTTTATTTGCAGTCTATTTCTGCATGTTAGTTGTGATTACTGAATAAATTATTGTTGAGTAACCAGATCCGGTTATGGGAGGATCCAACGGCCCAAGAATCGGGGTCGTGACACTTTTTTAAAATAAACATTCGTATGAATCATGTATTTTATACATTAATTCAAACTAAATTAATTTTTTTACCCTCTAATGTACATTGATTAACACATAAGACAAATATAGTAAAAGTCATATCTTAAATAAGAGAGGAAATCTAATTTTTTGTATTACATTGTTAGTACAAACATCAATAAATCATTTTTGGTTATTTACAAATTTTATTAGTTTAGTCTCAATTTTACTAACAAATATAATTAAATTTTCAAAGAAGATATCATAAAATTATTTAAATGAATAAATAAAAATATAGATATTTTTATATGTAGTATATATATATATATTTATATTTAGTATATAGTTATAATTCTACAATAATATAACTTCATGAATTGCATATTTATCTATAATAAATATTTACTTTTTAATTTTGTTATATTTGTGTAAGTTACACCTTTGTATAAAAATTATATTAAAATATGTACAACCAATAATTAAAATAATTAAAAAACATTTGTAAATATGTATATATGTGTTATATTTATAACCATATTCAATAATTTATAATTGTTTTTCTGTTCATTAATTTCAGTTAAATATAATTTTACTAATCTCGTATAAATCATGTATTTATTAGTGCAATATACAAAAATGCTTAACCATGAAAAATAAAAATCAAAATATAAATAAATAGAGCTAAAATACTAGAAAATAACTTAAATTTTCAATAACAATAAAAATAAGGAGAATTAGGTTTTTCTTTAATAACACTTTTGAGCTTCTCATTGAATCCTTCAACTTACATTTTTTGAGTTTTTGTTAGTTTCTTTTGGATTAGCCACATTTACGATGGGGATAATTTTCAACAGTTCAAAAAATATTTTTTTTAATCTTTGCTCATTCCTTGTTGAGTTGCTCATTGTCACTTTTCGGCACCATGCCCTTAACCGTCTCCGGGCATAATCTAACAAACCTAAACATTCCTCCAATAAGGTGTCCAACTATTTTTGTCACCTATAAATACCTCATTTAGGCCTCGTCTTCAAACCATCTCCCCATTATTTGCAAAAATATTCTTAGCTTCAAAAGTGATGATCAAGTTAGTTGACATCTATCTTAAGCATCCAACCATATACAAGAGTAGCAGAGATGTTTGGTGATAATCAAACTCCACAGAGATACAATCGCAACCCATTCAAACTTCTGACCTCAATCGTAAAGGCAACCATTAGAGTTGTTCTTCATCTCTAATAGTGTGTGTTTAATCATATGTTCGACCAAACTTAGGTTTTGTCCCATCTCAGCTTATTCATTTCTTCATTATCTTATATTTTAAAATTCAATTTCGTATAAAAATTTAAATAAAATCCCAATTTTCTCTTCTACTTCTCAAACTTGCATCCTCCTTGTTGTATCTTCACATATTACATTTATCTGGTTCAGTTGAGTTGATTGAACTCATGAATACATCACTCCTCCATTGAATTCATTCATCCTTCTTGTGCTTATTACTCAAGCTAATTAGAGTATGTAAAGATCTCATTTGAGATCCATTGTTATTGTTTTTTAATGTAGAAGCATCACCAACTGAAGTATTAGGAAGCTTAGTGAGAGCGTTAGCTTCGGTTTGGAATCGATTTGGGATATAATTGATTGATATAATCGATTTGGGATATTATTGGTTGATATAATCGATTTGGATAGAATTGATTGATATGAGCATGGATTCCATAATATATCAGGGGTCTCCAGTGAATATCTACCTGAAGCTTTAGAAATGAGGCAATTTATTCTTGTAACTACCGTCTTTGAAAGCTAGTCCTTGTAAAATTGTTGAGACCCATTGCATGTATTATAGATGTGAGCTCGATACTTTTTATCAAAATGTGAAGCTTATCCACAAAAAATATTTGTTGAAGTTGCCTTCCATCATTGATTTGATCTTTCATAGAGCTTTAAGTGATAGAGATGCTCACGCTCAACTTAATAGCAATACTTTAGTGTAAATTTTGTAATCGAGTAGCTCTTGTTTTCGATCAAAAGTTGCTCAGAGATCTATTAGGCAAGGTAGAAATTCGCTCGATTAGTCAAAAGGAATGGCAGAAAACTACTTATACATTACTTTTTAAAAAATTCATCACCATTTTTGCACATTTCCCATATTTCCTTTTACTCCTTTAGATTTATTTTATTTTATTTTATTATAATTAGATAAATTTTCTATAGAGTAATAGAATTAGTTTTAGGTTCTATAAAAATCTAATATTACTTACTACTATTTACCAATAGAAACATTAAAAACATATTAACAACTTAAAATAAGATTAAAAAATCAATATAAAAAACAAATATAAAGCAGCTAAAGTTATTAAATATACTAAAAATAAAATAAAATCATTATATATCTTTTACTTGACTTTAAGTTCCTGTTATTATATCACTTTGAATAAAAACTATTAAAAATATTCCACAATTAAAGTATGTAATAAAAATTTATGAAATTCGTTTAAAATCAATAAAAAGTGTGTATTCAAGACAAAAATATCTTATCATCTTAACATAAATTTCACTAATACATACAAACCAAATGCAAATATACACATAAAAACCACAACAAAAATACAAAAGAAAAAAATACGAATTATATCTCCGAGACTAATAATCAATCTTATACGAGTATAAATAAAATTTTAAAATATTTATTATGTAATGTTAGGTTATGATCATAGAAACCTCAAATTAGAAAGGTGTTTTTAATAATGAAGTTTTATGAAATTAGAAACACATTTTTGTTATTCAATAAATTGGCATCATGATTACACAAATATTGTATTTTGCATGACTAAAAGCTTAAATATGTTTGAAGTGTCACCAATAGTATGCTTGTTAAATGCATAAATCCTCATTGTTTTAGGGTTTAACTATGATTATTCATGTGGATGCAAGTCTGCAATGCTCCACATGTGTTGATAGTTATTATTTGCATGATTGGTTATGATATTCCGCATGTTTATTATAGTGTTAGCCACCATTTTTAATTATTATTTCTATATAAACATATTAGCCTAGATTCTTATACGATGAATAACCTTCCACACTACATTGAAAATTGACTGCATGATACAAGTTATTATTACTGTGAAAATATGAACATGAACAACCATGAATAAGAATAAATAAAAATATAATAATCCAAGAGGTGTCATGAACCCAAAAGTCCTTGGTCGAGTATGTGGTAGTTATAAGAGGTTCGAAAGGAAGGTATCGAATAGTAAGGCCCCAAAGGAAATTATTGCACCAATATATGTGCATTAAAATGTATGAAAAATCTGAAACTACAATATGCTCTAGTTGTGGGTGCTTTGTGGTCAGTAGCCATATGATTGATGAGAAGGCCTTAGGAGGTACAATATAGATCTCCTTGCAAAACGATTAAACTCTAATTTTTTAGACTTTCTTGGAGAACCTAATGGTAGATTAATAATATGTTATTTAATATATTCATTGGATAAGATTATAATTACAATTTAATCAAGTAAATATTGGCATGAACATAACAATTTCCTTTGAGATATGCTTTATTCTTTAAAATGTGTTGATGCTTGTTAACTTAAAAATGCATTACCTAGTTGTGCATATTATAACTTATAATTCCACAACATAGTTGAATGTAACATAACCTAGAAAAGTTCATGAGTTAATATACATCATTGGTTTTTCTCGGAGTTTTACATCATGTGATATAAATTCCATTATCAATTGGTTAATGTTAATTAAATTTTAATACTTTCACTATTTATTTTAATGTTTGTTGATGTTTGTTAACTTAAAAATGCATTACCTGGTTGTGCATAATGTAACTTATACTTACACGACATAGTTGAATGTAACATAACCTAGAAAAATTCATGAGTTAATATACACCATTGCTTTTGCTCGAAGTTTTACATTCTATGATATAAACTCCATTATCAATTGGTTAATGTTAATTAAACGTTAAGACTTCCACTATTTACTTTAATCATATAGTAATATGATGTATATATTGTGATTTGATATTTTTTCCTATACTCAAAACATAATTCAATATAATATGATATTTCTAAAAGTTAATACTAGGATGTCTTGCTCTCTTTAGTCTAGATATGCTACAATTATACTTGAAATTAAAATAGGTATAGAACTCTAACATAAGTCTAGAAAACTTCCATTATAATATCAATTTAGAAGGGTAAGTAAGAATTCTTACGGATAGAAGGATTAATCTCGCACAACACTAAAATACAGAAAAGTACAAATCAAATTCGAAATAAAAGGATGCTCATGATATGACAACATACCAATCATATAACAAAAATTTTGATTGCAATGCAGTATTACATTATAATGAAAACTATTTCTATACATTATAATGAAAACTATTTCTACTTTTCATAAATCCCAAGAGTATGTGACTTATACCTTTAATGTGTGAGTCTCTAAAATAAGAGACTTCCTAAATCAAGTTCGATCTGACTGATGATTACACTCACAATCATGACAATACTCATGATTCTTCTACAAACTTGAGAGTTGATCTCCACTAGTTGCCCATTCCAAAAAAGATCTAGAAAGATCTCTTTCCTCTTTATTTTGTGAGTATGACAACGAGCCATGGTTCTTCCCATGAACTTGGGATTTGATCTCCTCTGGTTCTTCCATGACAAAAAAGATCTAGAAAGGATTCTTTCCTCTTGATTTTGTCCCATGAAATTGAGTCATTCTTCATCAACACTGAGCATGAAGAAGAAGACATATCCTCTTGAAAATTGGCCAGGCCAATGAAGAGAGGGAGAGATGTTATAAGGAGGACAACCATAAGGTAGAGATGGGGCATGGGGGAAACCACCAAAAGGAAAAGGGAGAGAACCTTTCTCTTCTATTTCTCCTCTTGATTTTTTGGACTAGAGAGAGCACTTTTTGAACTTGAATTGAATGAGAAAAATAGAGAGGTCACACCCTCTATCTATAGACATATGAACGATCAAGAGAGACGGAGTAGAGAGTCGAACTCTCTACTTTATAGCTTCCTTTTTTCAAGTCTTTTTCAAATAGAACTATATCTCTTTATGAAATTTTAAATTAATTAAAACTCAAATAGGAATATCCTTTTAACCTTAATTAATGGATGAAAAAGAAAATACAATGTCTCCTTTTATCGCTCCATGGTGGGCAACCATATAGAGACAAATATGGGACCTTTTCCTATCAAATAACTATCCACGTAATTCCAATCATATAATGATTTGGGGCATGATAATTGTAGAATTAATTATTTTATTTAAATATTTAACTACTACCAACTATCATGGGATAATTATAAAATCATGCAACCAAAGAACGAATCTAATTTATTAGTCAATAATAAAATATGAATTCCATTTATACTTATTTAATTATACAAATAATATTCCCATATATCCTATACAAATTTGAATGATATGCATTTAAATATTAACTATTATGGATCTATATTCATATTAATTAAATAATTTGAATCATGTTCAGATATTTCTATATTTATAATCAATAATAATTATTACTATTATCTTGATAGTCAATTTCCCAATGTACAATTCTTAATCTAATTAAAACTCGTGTGCAACATTCGAATACTTGGAGATAATATCATAGGGATATATATATACCATGTATAGTAACTTTATATTTATATTTAAATCTAATAACATGATTGATTTAGTGTCAGACGTTGGACCAATTTCTCTAATTGATTCCAAACTCTTTCGGATCAATTTCCAACTCTTTGGATCTAGAAATTAGTTTTATGAAGATATGTTAATAAAATTAATTCTCATTCATTTAGAATCAAACAGAGTCACTAAAAATCCACATGGTTCCATCATTCACACGGAATGTAAGTGTCTCTCATCAGCCTAGAGCTTCCCACTGGTCAAGCATCCTACATAATTGAAGACTTCGAATAAATCGGAAGTTCAATCCCATATTTGGATGCCTCCTTTAAGGGTTTACCAATAGAGTTCTCAATTAATCATTAGATGACAATATCAATCATATATTGATATTTTTGATCCCATATCTTGTTTTATAGATGATGATCGATTGAATTTGTTGTGACCCCAATAAATCAAGAGTAAGATCCCCTCTTCTTGTACGGAAAGTATGAACCTGTATGATTCCTTTGAGAGATCACACATATCATATTTCCTTATATGTACATGATGAATCCATAATTCATCTACTTTATATGGATATCTTAGCAAAATACTCTTAATAATTCTCTAACTAAATCCCTTATTAATTAACATTCACTAATTGTGATAAATTAGGGTTAAAATTTGTAAATAAATAATCCTTGTTTTAATCAGAATTGAGTTTATTATTTTATGTAAAAATCATTTATTTTAACCTATTTCTTTTTATAAATTATCCTTTGACTAATTAACTAACTTGGAATAAAGAATCAAAATCCATAAAAATCAAAAAAATCATATGAAAATACAAAAATATGTCTTTTTATATTTTGTGAATATTTCATATTTGTTGTTTTTAGTTTATCTTTTTATAACCTATAAAAAAATCTCTACAAATTAGATTAATTATATATATCGTATATATTAATCTGCTAATTAAATCAAATTAAAAATATAAAAAATTACAAAATGCAAAATTTCAATATTTTATTATATATAGAGTACCTCTAAAAATATATTTTGTATAGATGATTTCTTTTGCTTTTTATCCCTTCACAAAAGTCATAGACCTCATCGGGACGAGCAACTTTCGTGCTAACCACTTTTTGATTTGACTTCATTTATTACCTCTATTTATTTATTTTTTAGTTATTTTTAATTTTTTGTTTTATTTTATCTTTATTTACTTTTTACTACTTTTATTTAATCCATAATTTATATTTTTATTTTTATTTTTATTTTATTTATTTAATTTTTAATTTATTTTAATTAACTTTATTTTTATTTCCCTTTTCTTTTCCCCACTTCTTTCTTCTCTCTCTTCCATCTTCTCTCTCTCTCTCTTCCCTTCTCATGGTCACGTGCAGAGAATGTGACCCCCTTTCCAACCTCACCTCTCCCCCCCAATCACATGCCTCGCACATGATTTCATCCTCCCCTCAACCCTCTCTTTAGGTCACGTGCCATGCACGTGACCTCTCCCTCCTCTCCCATGTCGATCGCCCTCCACCCTCAGGTAGCGTCCGTCATCGCCTCCCCTCTTCCCTCGCCATGGTCGTTACGTCAACACTCCTCCCTCTCCATATCACATCCCAAACTCCTTCTTTCTATATAGCCCCGTCATCACCCACCTCATCCATCATCCACCACCTCAACAGAATCCACCCCCTCTCCAGAATTCCATGTGACATATGAAGCTTCAGATCGATCGATGCCTCCAGCATGATCCGGCGAGCAGCATGTCATTGTCGCAATGTCTTTGAGCGCATATAAAGCTCAGGCTCCTCGTCGGCCTTCTAGCGACACCCATAGGGTCGTAAGCACCTCCATCACCCCTAGGCGAACACCTTCACCCCCAGCCTTCATCTCCTTTCCTCTGCTCCTCGACTTCATTGCAGTCGCACCTCCATCTTTGACATCAACATTGGTCCACCTTGTCCTGTTGATCTATCAGTCGCCTCCAGATGCTTAGACATAGCCCCGCCACGGCTCTTCAACTGCTCCGTCGATCGCCCACTGCCTCGACCTCGGGTGTGTCACCTGAGTTTGAGGCCCTCTCGCTCCCCATCACCGTATCGCTCTCGTCTCTGCTCCTCGACGATTACTTGCTCCACCATCGAGCGTGACACCTTAGCAGAGATCCACTGTCGTCCACCCTCCTCCACGCTCGGATCGACAGCAATTCCTACCTCGGACTGTGTGTCGCCCTTCAGCTCATGAGAGCATCGTATGAGCTTGGGGGCAATTTACATCCAAGTAACAAAAGGTTCCAAATATCACAGAGAGACCCTCCGCCAATCAAGGCACGTGCCTCGCACGTGCCATTGTGAAGATTTTGCAGGACATTCCCTGAAAGTTTCAATATTTACAGCTAAGCTCCTTCAAGGACTTCTATGGAACAAAACTCGTATTTTATTGCAATTTAGTCCCTAGCATTTTACTTTATCATATCTTTTGCATCCGAACTCCGATTTTTACGCATAATAAGTCATTTTGAAACATGTTTAATGCTCTATCATTT
Organism: Ottelia alismoides; assembly: GCA_037367405.1. Classification (NCBI taxonomy): domain Eukaryota; kingdom Viridiplantae; phylum Streptophyta; class Magnoliopsida; order Alismatales; family Hydrocharitaceae; genus Ottelia; species Ottelia alismoides. Next base: position 797,270 of record JAZKJV010007774.1, on the reverse strand, counting down.
ATATATCTTATGGGCAAATCTGAAGCTATTTATTGATAATTATTATTTGATGAAGTGTCTATTGATCTATGTAGGCTAATTTGTGATATTTATGTTATTTTTTATTGAGAGACTTATTGATTCATTTTGTATGGACTTGGTTGATGAGAATTAATTGATTTATTCTCTCGAGATTATTGATTATACTGTTTGAGAAATTAACTCTACATGGGCAAGATCAAGGAGGAAAATTTAATTATTTTCCCCGACAAATTTTGTGATTATTTTTGACAAATGATTTGGGAGAAGTTTGACTCGTTTTAGGGGCTTAATTGAGAGGACTTTTTTTGATAAATTCCTTTGATATATTATCCAATATTTGAGGATTAAATCATTGGAGTTTGGTGATAAATATTCTTTTTTGAAATTATTATTGATCTATTCAGCTGGAGCATCAATCAACATGTTTACCTTAGTATTTCATCTTGAATTTGATTGAATATATTTTTGGATTTAATATCTTTTGATCTGTGATTAAATTTTGAGGATATGATTATTTTTATTATACTAAAATTAAACAAAATCACATATCCAGGGCTTTATTGCTTTGCATTGTAATTTCATCATCGTATTTTCTTTATTTTCATTTTATTTCTTGGCATAGAAATTAACATTACGATCAATTAATTAATTAAATTAAATTAAAACTACGCAACTAAAAATTATAGTTCCCTGTGTTCGACCTAGGTATACTTGCCAAGTAAAAAATTGTTCCACAATATTTAAATTGTGTGTTTTTTGCTAAATACTTCTCCAACTCCTATGCTATAGTTTAACATTATTAAAAGAGGTGGATTATGGTTCATCAAATAGCATCGTTTCCAGGTAACATCATATTTTTAGGGTTTTAAATAAATTTATGTAAATAATTTTTGTGAATTTAGTTTCTGTGACATTTTTTCTTATTTTCCTTTCATTTTCTTTTTGTTTTGCATTTTATTTGCACATCTCTCTCACTCTAGATACTAACTGTAATTTCTCTCTTCGCAGATAACTCGGAGCGAATCTTTGATAAAACAAGGATCTACGAAGAAGAAGACTATAATTTTATTTTTGTGAGAGAGCTTAGATTAGCTTATTTTATGCATCATTTACAAGTTCCCTCTCTCTGAACCATGATTGTTTGTAATAATTTGGACTGGACTTTCTTTGATGTGTTGGGTTTGTTTTAACCCCTTATGTGTGGTTGGGACCCGACTTGAGTGGCGTAGAAATTAGGTGCATATATGCTAGTTTAAATATTTATTTTTTGTGCTCGTAATTTTTAGGCCACGTATTTTCACTAACTATACGCACTATAGATCATTTGACTTAGCCAAATTTTAAATCCATTCTTCGTCGCTAATAGAACTATCTGTTTAGGACATTTTCACATGTACATATCATTTAGTATAAACTTTAATTCCTTGTATTGCATTATGCATAAATAATGCGAGGAATTATTGTAAGTCTTCCTCTTAGCATGCATCATTGAGTTCTTACTTGCATCGGCTTTCTCTATCATCTCTACCTTAGTTTTACAAATTATGATTTAAAGGAATTGGGACTGCTCGTTAAGCATGATTTTTCTGTGCTCACATAAGACTTAAGTGATAACTCTAAATTAAAATCAGGATTGCTAATCAAAGCGATTGTAAATAAAATTGATTAAAATTAACCATTATTTCTTATGGAGAGCAACCCACTCATTATACGAATGACAGAAATGGACAATTAGGATAGAGACGAATCCCAGGAGCCTCATTCTAACTATTTAATTTAAAAATGATTGGCTACATCTCAATTAGGGAATTACAGTCTCCCATAGCAGATTGGGTGGTTAAAGGACAACGTGTAAGGCATCGTCCTGAAGTAATATGGGTAGTCATTTTATGGTCCATACTTATACCCATGCTGGCTGAAAGTAAATGCTACTAGGTGTATGAATTTGGGCCAGCCTTTATGACACTCTCAGAACCTAAGCTCCTCTTAACTTCTTAAAGATTATGTTATCACTCAATTAAAATTGAAAAGATAAACAGACGAACTCTTGCGGCCTTCATTGTGTTAAGTTGGTGAAACTAGGGAATGCGTGACTGCCTATGTTGTTTGTCGTGTGTCTGTTTCACTCCCTGTTTGGATCATCTTCTTTTTCTTATTTCATTCCACCATGTACTTTTAATCCACCTCATACCCAAGGACCAAACCATATCACCCCAACCTCGAAGTTGGAACTTCAACCGACTTTACTACTTATTCATACTCCTCACCCTCTATACATTCTTACCCGCCTGATACCCTTCCATACAAGTCTAGCACATCATATACCCTAAAAAGCCAACCCTTTGGACATATATCAAGGGAAAGCAACTGCTGAGAATGATGAATGGTTAAACTACATAGGTCACGATTACATCCATACACCTTTGAGATGAAGACTTACTTCAAATGACCAAATAGAGAGGCTCCCATCTTATATCCACCCAGATTGGATTGAATCTCACATGGCTTCATATTCTCTACTCAATGAGCCCTCATACATAGAGGATTGGATTCAGGATCCAACTCCACCATCCTAATGTCGGTGGACACCCGATTATGAGCTCAGACTATCTCTACAAGAGATCCAACTCAGGATTGCATACCTATGTCTAGGTATGTTGAGTATGGAACATCAACCTCTCAACAGTATCATTCTCCTCATTCCAAGAAAACACTGGCAAATGAATACTCTCAAATTAAGAGAAATGTGAAAAGCATTGAGGATTGAATTCAGAAAAGCTTTGGAAAGAGAAAAGACAAAATGTTTTGAACATGGTATAGATGCGTACTAAAGTGAAGATGATCTCAAGGACCAAAATAACACTAGGGAACCAACATCTCGAGTACAACTGGAATTACACTCACATCCACTATTGACCACCAACCATTATACCGAAAATACCAAAATAATTTGAAAAATGAGAAACTTCAGAAAAAATTGGACAATTCTGAGATGGAAGCATTTTGCAAGAGTGATCTTAGAGCTTCCATTATTCAAGGCTATAGAGTATGTGCCCGATCTTAAGATTGTAAAGAGTCAATTAAACCCTAGAAAGACGATCAAGAAGCGATCACAGACTGAATTTCATATAATCTCTATGGCCAGTTCTTTGGTGATGAATAGGAAAACCAAAAGACGCGAAGTCAAGCGGTTGACTCAGATCACGTGTAAAGTTGAGGATACCATATTCACTCATGTTTGGTTAGACGACGACTACACATGAAACATCCTCCTAAAATACATCTTTGATCAACTCAAGCTCGGAAAACTCAAACAGACGAAGGTGATCATTCAACTACCAGATCGATCTACCAAAAGACCGCGAGGGATTGTTTCTGTCGTCGTAAACTTCCAAGGTGACAAACATAAAGTAGACTTTATTGTCCTTGAAATTGAGCATTGTAGAGAATTGTTTAAGTCTCCTATCATTTTAGGAAGTCGTTCTTAGACTCTGCTAAGGCAATCATTGATTGTAAGATTCAAACCATTAGGTTTTCAAACTCAGACCACAATGAACAAACCCTCAATGATACAATCTGCTCTAAGGAAACTTAACTTGAAACCGACAGTCGTGATCAGGATCCAACCATGTCACATGATCAGACCTCTCCTCACGAAACATGGACACAAAACCTAGGAGAGACACATAAGAGACCGACTGTTAAACTAACTTTGGATTTTCAGCACACCTCTCATACTGCTACATCTCCTACGAGGAAACAAAATTCAGAAGCTTGTGAGGAATTGGACCATGTTTACGAGAATCGTCATGATTATTTAAACGGTTAAATTTTTGAGTCGGCAGTCATTCATTAAATACTTGAACCATACAAGGAGTCAACTCGGGAAACCTTTAATGTCACCAAAGCTCATGAACATTGGAAGGTCTCACAAGACCACCAAGATCCTGCTCCCTCACCCGAAGCATGTTATGACCCTACAAGAATTGGACAATTTTTATGGAGATTCATCTAATGAGGAAACCACAAATTCCACATTGGTTACTCATGATAAGGAGAAGAACTCTGACCATCCTCCCCCGATGCTTCACATAGAAGCAAACCGACCAAGAAAGTCACCTTTGACCTTAGAAACCAGGTGATTTCTGAAGAATCCTTATCTGGTCCTGAAGTGGTTCATCAGTAAGTGCAATCAGTGCCACAGTTATCAAAGGTCACTTACCTCTTGTTGACAATAGTTGGAGATCCTCTGCATATGACTACTATTTTTTCTGAGGATGACTCTGACGATGCCTGGACTTCTTCATACTCCTCCTCTTCACCACCCAATACATCTTCATATTATATCCCACCACACTCCCGCAAGAAGGTTTGTCGTAAACCTCCTTGACCTTGTACATCCGTAAATCTACTCGGTTCCCCACTTCTAATTATGTGATCATACTTAGGTTGACCTGAGCCTAAGTATAGGGGGATTGATATCATTATGTATACATCATTTATATTCTTTCTTCTCACCCTCGACGGACTCATTTTTTCTCTTTTGCTATACTTAGCCCCTCAAAAGTGTATGTATAGGGGGGCGAGTCAACTTATTTTTCTTGTCACTCAACTATGCTTGGTACGGGCTATGTCTACATTCCACTTGGTGCCATTAGGTCATAGCACAAGATAAATATATGGGTGTATATATTCTATATACTTTATCCATAGCTCGTACTTTAATTATTTTCATCAAAAATCGGGTATGGGTATAAGTTGTGTATATTATGTATAACATACATAAATTCGTTGTGTAAATATTACATGTTTTCATAAAACTTTTTACAAAATTTAGGGGGTATAATACTCAAAATAATCAATCTAAAAATAAAAAATCAATCAAAAGCCTTTTACAAGAAAAACAAAAACAAAACTAATTTAAGGTTTTATCCCTAATATTTTCACTATCACTCTAGAGTCTAGACCTGAGGAATGAAAGAAACTCGGATTTTTAAGGTCCTTTGATTCGGAGTTAATCAACCTTAGTCATTAGGATTTCATACTTAATAATCCACATTTACCTGAGTTTGAAAGATGTGAGTGCTATATTGCATACTTAATCTCTTCCTTTAAGAATATGATCAACACATCACGTACACAACCGCATGATTGATGAGATGAGTTGAGATTTCACTTAAGGGTCTGGGACTGGAGATTTGAGTCTAGACATAATTTTATGATACTCGAGGATGTGATAAAGTTGATGAAAGCTTCATGAAACCCGAGTTTCAGCAAACCCTAGACAGTATGTGAACAAGTTAGCATGTTATCTTTTGATATTAACCTATGTAACATGGTGTAATGAAATTTAATAATTTATTGATTAGTATGCGCCAACTCTTGGTAAGAACGGTGGAGCTAGCCTACCAAAAAGAAAATAAAAAGACAGAAATACTGAATGAAAAGAGCTCTTAATGACAAAGTCAAATTCAAAGAGCTTAAAAGCAAAAGCAAGCGCTCCCAATCGTTTAAAATGTCCACTTGGACCAAAGCTAATAGTCCAGATGAGTCGGGTTAGTACCTCAAAAAAGACTCTGCATCATAAGCGATAAAAGTCTGAGTGTAAATAGATTAGATACTTAAAGAAGACATACCCTGTGTACTCTAAGGGAAACAAGTACATACGACTCAACAACTTGACAGACGCACTGGTCAACAACCAAAAATACATGTGTTAAGCAATAAAGACTCGAGGGGATCCTTGTTCCAATGTGAGGGAGAGCAGAAAATAACACAAACCTAACCTCCATCAGCTGGCCTTCCATCTACAATTTCTAGTCTGACAAACTACAACAACGATGAATTGGATGCAAGAATTGATTTATTCTTATTGGTGAGGATTAGGTCTTGAGGAGGGTCTCTTAGATTATGACTTTGAGTGATGTTTCGACTCGGCTCTCATGATTGCAGTACACATTAAAAGTCATATCTCTTATGCTATATATATACACAGAGAGTCTGATAATTAGAGAAGTTGGATTCCTTTTGACTAGAGTTGGGTTGATCTTAGATTTTTAGGACCACTAAAACCTAGGATTCTTAATGAGACAAGTCTTGAAATTCACACATGCACATCTAGGGATTCAACCTTCTAACTCACTAAGATTTGCTTGGGGATAAGTAAATGTCTAGGTATAGGGGTGTGATGAATCCATGATTCATCTACTTTATATGGATATCTTAGCAAAATCCTTTTAATAATTCACTAATTAAACCCCTTAAAATCAATTAATTACCATTCACTAGTTGTGCTAAAATTAGAGTTAAAATCTATGAATAAATAAGCCTTGTTTTTAACCTGAATTGAGCTTATTATTTTGTGTATGGAAATCATTTATTTTTACCTAATTCTTTCTCCACATTATTATTTAACTAATTAACTAACTTGAATAAAGAATTAAAATCCATAAAAATTAGAAAACCAGAAGAAAATACAAAAAACTGACTTTTATATTTTGTGCATATTTTATCTTTATTGTTTTTATTTTATTTTATTCTGACCTATAAAAATGCCTAGAAATTATATTAATTATGTTTATATTAATCTACTAATTAAAATTAAAATTAAAAATATAAAAAATACAAAATGTAAAAATTTGGTATTTTATTATATATAAAGTACCTCCAAAAATATGTTTTGTACAAATGATTTTATTTACTTTTTGGTCATTCATAAAAGTTGTAGATTTATCGAGACGAGCAACTTTTGTGTTGACCACTTTTTGATTTGACTTCATTTATTATTTTTTTTCAATTTTCCTTACAGATATTTTTATTTTATTTTATCTTAATTTTTTATTACTTTTATTTAATCCTTAATTTTTTATTTTAATTTATTTAATTTTTATTTATTTTAATTAACTTTTACCTTTTATTTCCCTTTTCTTCTTCTCTCTTATTTCTTCTCTCTCTCTCTTCCCTCCTCTCTCTGAGCACGTGACTCCCTTTACTGGTCGCTCTCCACCCTCGGGTAACAGCCGCCATCACTCCTCCCTCTCCCACGACCATTACGTCAACACTCCTCCCTCTCCACGTAACGCCTTGAATTCCTTCTTTCTATATAGGCTCGGCATTGCCCTCCTCGTCCATCGTCTTCCACCTCAAAAGAACCCACCCCCTCTCTAGGCTTCCAGGTGACATATGAAGCTTCAGATCGATCGGGGCCTCCAATGTGATCCGGCGAGCAACATGTCATTGTCGTAGCGTCTTTGATCGGCTGCAAAGCTCAAGCTCCTCGCCGGCCTTCGAGCAACAACTGGAGGGCAACAAGCACCTCCAACACTCATGGGCGAACACCTTGACCTCCATCCTTCATTTATGTTCCTTTGCTCCCCGACTTCATCGCAGACGTACCTCCGTCTTCGACATGAACCCCATTCCACTTCATCTTATTGCTCCACCGACATCCTCTCCTCCAGAGCTCGGCCCTAGCCCCGTCGTAGTTCCTCAACTTCTTTGTTGATCGCCCATCACCTCGACCTCATGTGTGTGTCACCTGAGTTCGAGGTCCTCTCACTCCCAATCACCGTGCCACCCCCACCTCCGCTCCTCGACGATCACCTGCTCTGCCATCGATCGTGAAACCTCCGCAGAGACCCACCGCCATTGACCCTCCTCCGCACTTGCCTCGGTAGCAGTGCATGCCTTGGACGACACGTTGCCCTTCAGCTGCCCAAAGCCCCTCACGTGAGCATCATGTAAGCTTGGGAACAATTTACATCCATGCCCCCAAGGTTCTAGAAATCACGAAGAGAATCTCACTAGCGGAGGCACGTGCCTCGTTCGTGTCACTGTGGAGATTTGCAAGATGACCCTTGGAAGTTTTAATATTTGTATATAAGCCCATACTTCTATGAAACAAAAACTCGTATTTTTATTGTAATTTAGTCCATGACATTTCATGTTATCATATATTTTGCATTCAAACTCCTATTTTTGCGCTTAATATGTCATTTTGAAGCTTGTCAAATGCTCTATCATTTTATAAATCAATCATCAGACGTATCTGAAGTTATTTATTGATGATTATTATTTGATGAAGTGTCTATTGATTTATGTAAGCTGAGTTGTGACTTTCTCTGTTATTTTACATTGAGAACTTATTGATTCATTTTGCATGGACTTGGTTGATGAGAATTAATTGATTAATTCTCTCGAGATTATTGATCATACTATTTGAGAAATTAATCTCTGCAAGGGGTAAGATCAAGGAGGAAAATTTAATTATTTTACCTGACATATTTTGTGATGATTTCTGACAAACGATTGGGAGAAATTTGATCTAATTGTAGGGGCTTAATCGAGAGGACTTATTAGATTTATTCCTTTGACATTATTGTCCAATATTTTGAGGATTAAATCACAGTAGTTTTGTGGATAGATATTCTTCTTCGAAACTATTATTGATCTATTCAGCAGGAACATCAATTGACCTCTTTACCTTAGTACATGCATCTTGAATTTGATTGAATATATTTCTGCATTTAATATCTTTTGATCTGTTATAGCTTTTGAGGATATTGATTATTTTTATTGGTTTAAAATCAAAAAAATCACATATCTAGGGCTTTAATACTTTGCATTGCATTTTCATCATCGTATTCTTTTCTTTATTTTCATTTTATTTCTTGATACAGAAATTAACATCATGATTAATTAATTTTTTAAATTAATTTAAAACTACGCAACTAAAAATCAATGTTTCATGTGTTTGACCTTGGTAGACTTGTCAAGTAAAAATTATTCCACAATATTTAAAATTTATGGTTTTTGTTGAATAATTTCCACCTCATATACTACAATTTAACATTATTAAAAGAGGTGAATTGTTGTTCTTCAATACACTAACTCGTCGGTATATAAATCTTGTTAGGTCATTAATCTATTGGTGTCAAATATAGACACTTGGATGTATAGACGTGTATCTATCTCTGGTCAAAGGACATATGTCTCTTCATGACTATATATGATATATGTCTTAAATATCTCGATCTCATCAAGTTCACTCTTTAATTTGAAATATCTGAAACCTCCGGATCTATATTCCTTTGCAAAGGACATTCATCAAGAGTGTCATTTAGATATCAGTCTTTGGGGAAGATTGCCATCCCTTCTTAGACATGAGATTCTTCTTGAATATCACTTAATGATGTCAGTTGTGTTCTCGATCTAACTCCTTAGATATATGACCCTGCCTCAGCCTCTACCATCTAACTCTTTATATCAATAGCTATTTGGTATGAAGATGACCATGATACATAATCCAATTTGTACAACGAACCTTATTAATGCAAAACTTAATGAAGGTCTTATTCTTCAAATAATGGAATGATATAATTCAAAACAAGATTTATGGAATAATGGTTCGTCATAGGCTCAGATATCTAACAATTACATGTTACTCTTCTTTACTACTTATATAGATATATATACCTATTAAGCCTTTGCGTATACTAATTCTTCTTAATTATGTTTATTTCATTCCGTTGGGCTAGTTAGAATGCTATATTGTGATCTATCTTATGTAAGTGAGTAATTAGATCAACACTATTAACCTTGAAAAAATTTAGTTGAGCAAGAGTAGGAGCATGAGTATTTAGAGCTTAATCCTCCGTTAGACTATTCCCTTCATAATAAGTTGTACTATATATTTACTTTACTTTTATTGAAGAATGGCATATGTTTGGACGTCTTATTACATAGTAGAGTTTTGAGTAGAACTGTGACTTAGTGCTTACATTTTTCCATGTACAAATGGTAACAATTTGGTTTACTTCCTTATATAATTGCATGCTTTATCGAATATGATATTATTAGTACATTTTAGTTGGGGACATGATTTTAGTTGGTTTAAATATGTCAACGGAGTCATCAGAATAGAACTTAGTCAGGTTGTTTGGGTGGGACATTATACTCAAAATCTTAGATTATATCTCCATATCCAATTTTGAACATGTATCCAAGCCTAACCTCTTTGGCAGAGGCATGCACCCTTCTCGGGAGTGATGTTATAACTCTCTATACATGGTGTATTCTTACAAACCTCATGCTCATCTGGGTGGATTGGATGAGAATGTCACCTGCAAGTGCATATATAGTTATGGACACTGTCCTTCGGGTACATAAAGGTTGGGACCTAATTGGCTATGTAAGAGGCCCGTTATAAAAAATGGAAGTTTCATGGAAGCATAAAAAATTGCTCAATCCAGATCTCTTACAATGGACACTTTGCAATAGTTTGGGTTGTTTGAGTTCTAAAGTCCATTGCCTTCTACTAGGGATGAAAACGATAGGATATGGATACAAATGTAGATGTTATCGTATCATTATCTTTTTAAAAGTCGAATGCGATTACAAATATCACTTGAATGTGTAAAATACAGAATCATATTCTCAAAATACGAATATGTATGCAAAATAGATGATGACATTCGAATACAAGCATTTGACAAACGAATATGAATTAATTCACGAATACCAGACATGTCAAAAAGTTGCTTAAAACTATAAGCATTTTAAGTTCACAATAATTTATAATATATAAAAAACATGATTTTTACACTACGAACCTTAAAATTTTCGAATTACCTTTTCAACATTATATTCCTCGTAAGTATCGTCCAAACCTTGTGAACATAATCCGTCTTACACCACCAACCCCACCGTCAGTTTTACTTTATTTGAGTCTATTACTTGGATTAATCTTGAGTTAGTCTAACTATGTGAACATAAAGTTTATTAAGTACAGATGATCCAATCAGGTTAAAACAAGCATAACAGAAGAGTCAAAGAATCAAGAAGATAACAGACGAATTACTTAAATAGAACTAGCCAAGAAAAAAAAGTAAGATCGGGTAGCGAATTAGACAAGTCATATAGAGACATAAATAGAAGTAGGTCAATAGGATAGAAGCCATTAGAAAAATGGAGAGATAAAAAATAAGAGAAAGAGAGGAGGAAGACAAAGATTTCACCTTTATAGGTTGTTCGCGAAAATACTGCCACAGAGAAAACAAAGTTCAATGGAAAATAAATGTCTCGGGCACGTTATTTCACGCTTTATTATGAGATCTTCCAAATAGGTATAGAAGAACGAGGGGGTTGGATATACACTATGAGATCTTTAAGAACTCATTTATTTCGTTTGCTTTTTTTGGTATTTATGATGTAGTTGGTGCGAGGGAGGGGAGAGAACTAGGAGGTCACACACGGGAGAGGGGAGGGAAGGAGGTAGTGGTACATGAGGAAGAGGGTTAGAGCAACAACTAGGGGAGAGGAAGAGGAATGTGATGGAGGATGAAGGGGAGAGGAGGAAGAATAATTACACTCATGTAAATTTAATAAACAATTACGAGAATATTTTTGATGGAATCCGGTACATTAGGGTCGGTTTGGTTACTGAGTTATTTTGGGTAACTTGATGTGCCTCCATGCATCCTTGTGTTGGAATTCCCTTACAAATCAATGTAATATCACATCACATTCCTTATTCCAACTCTCTCTCTCTCTCTAGAGCCTCAAAACCATCCAAACAACTACTATTCGCATGAGGATACCCCAACTCACCCCATCCCACTAACCAAACATGCCCTTAAGGTCTAAATGAATGGAGGTTAACTACGAGGACCATAAAGTAAGAGTTTGTTTAGTAGGGAAATAAGGATCAAAATAAGCTTGTATTTCCCTTTTCCCTTGTTCTGCCTTATCTACTTCCTTGTTCCCCTTCCTTTATTCCCTTCCTCCCTTCTTCCACCTTTTTTTTGAGGCTTTTATGGAGAGATGGCTCATTCTGTTCAATTCCTTCTTGGGTTTGTAAAGAACATCACGCAGTGTGAGTCTATGGTGTTATATACGTGTATGTTGAAATTAGTAGATAATATGAAATCCATCGTGTGATGTGTTTTCATTTGAAAATATGGACACAAATACGGAAATGGACATATTGCATATATTGAAAATAGCAAACCGTATACTTAAATGTGGCTATGGCTATGGAAACAAATAATCATGACTCGGATACGGATATTAAAACAAAATTGGATTATTCTGCGTATAATATGTGTCTTCAAACACTTGCATTTAGTAGGATTTTATTTGTAAAAGTGAAATTAATAGCTAGTTAAATCAAACTTAATAACCTACAAAGATAAAAAAAGAAGAAAAAAAATAAAATATAGTATTATACTAGATGATTAAATAATATACACATATATATCTTTCTCCCCACATTTGAAAATGACTCAGATGCAATATATTGAAAGTAATACAGTAATATATTTGGATATGAGCACACAAGTTGATGTATGTATATACAATATACACACATAGATTCAGCAATACAGATATCCATATCTATATCCATCAACGTGACAATATATGTATCCATATCCTCAAACAAATGAAAATGTATGTGTCCTTATATGTATCGGCAAACATATAAAAACTCATATCCATATCAGTATTCATATCCACTAAAATAAAAAAATTATATCCATATTTGCCTAAAAATGGATAAGATGATGAATAGATACGGATATATCTATATCCGATTGCATCCCTATTTAATAATGCATTGGACTTACTGTGATTATTTGCCAAACAATATATTTAACGAACTTATAAACTTTATTCCTTATCCCTCATTGTCAACCGGACAGAAAATATTACCTAATTAATTGTATTCCTCCTTATTGTCCCTTATTCATATCCTTCCTATTGAACAGAAATATATCTTATTCCACCTTATCCCACTCCCTTATTTATCTTTATTCTTGTATTGAACATGCCCTAAGAGTTGACAAGTTTGTGGGGTTTAAGTGTTAATTAAGAAAAATATAGGGTCGAGAAGGAAATTTACAAAGTTTTTAGAGTTTATGTTATAAAAATCCAATAAAAATATAATAAGTATTTTAATAATGGATATGTACATAAAATAAGTAAATAAAAAAAGAAACGGCAAGTGATAAAAGAAAACTAAATAATAAAAGAAAGTTTACCATATTTATTTGTATGTGTATAATAGCAGTGCTGATATTATCCATAATTTGAATATCCATATACATATCATATTCATATTGTGTGAGTATTCCTATCCTTTAAAAAATACTCGTATTTGTATCCTCTAAAATTGTTAGCATTTGTATTCATATTCATCTAAATTAAGGATATCGTATTCATCAAATGTTGATGTTTTGTATTCGTATTTGCCCTATATGAGAAAATATATCCTTTATTAGTGAGTACTGATATATTTATATTTTGTTTCATCCTTACCCATTACATAGTGACTAAGAGCGATCTCATATTCGAATATCAATGATGGTGCCTCACCATGTGTTTCCTCTATGATAGGGAGGAGTACTTATCGCACCTGTCATTCTAGTGCATGTATGCAAGTTACATGTTGGTTCCAACTACATTAAAAGAGACCACATACATGAAATTTTTGATGTCACATGACTTGGCGAGGCTGGTCGCGTTCCTTATTTCGATAATTTTTCTCCACGCACACTCACATGCATACTTTTTACCTTAAGACCCCGTTCGGCTGGGGTTTATCACCCAAAACCTATCTTTCTCTCACTTGTGGGTCCACTCTCCCTCTCTTTTTTATACATTAAATAAATCATTTCTCTTTGAACTTTTTTAAAATAATTATTATAAAATAAAAATTAAATAAATAGGTATCATAAAAATTATTTAAAAAATAAGCATTGATCGGCACCTAAGGTGCCGATTTGGGATGGAACTGTTGGCGCCTCTCTCCAAATCGACACCCGAGGGAGAGAGCCTTGGCAAATTGCCAACGGTCCCCTCCTCCGTCCACTTATATATATATATATATATAGAGAGAGAGAGAGAGGAGTTATCCTATGAGACCAAAAACCTGTGGAGCATGAGAGGTTGCATTCTGGACCACATAATCCAAGCAGGAGAGAGAAGACCAGGAGAGAGAAAACAGAATCATGTGGTCCAGAATACATGCTCTCATGCTCTCACATATTTTTGCTCTCATAGGATCAGTCCTCTCTCTCTCCCTCTCTCTCTCTCTCTCTCTCTCTCTATATATATATATATATATATATATATATATATATATATATCCCACCCCTCACCCCTCATTCTTCACACTTCTCCCTCCCTATCTCATTCTTCTTCTTCTTCCCTTAATTCTACTTCTCTCATCTCTCTCAATCCATATTCTCAAGCAAAAATTCGACTTCTCAGCATCTCTCCCAATCCACTACTCTTATTTGAATAATAATAATAAGAATTTTTTGTGTGCATATTTTTTCAGGTTTTTATCAACAAAGGCGATATATTATTGTAGATATTGGATTATATATATTCTTTTCTTTTCGAATATATCATCTCTATTTGAAGAAGCGCATTATTCAGAAAAATTTACATTTATTAATTTTATTTTTGATTGCACTTATTAACTACATGTACAAAATTAGATACATTTAAAGAATTTTACTTCATTTAAATAGATATTAAATTAGGATCTTTTATATATTACAATTTGCAATCATATGTGTTTCAATTTTTAGGAGGAACTACCCTACAGAAGATGAAAATTAATGTTTATATTAAATTTAAAAATTATTATTATTATCAAAATTATTATTAAGTCGCAGTTTTCCATCTTTTTTCATTTATTTCCGATTCTCGATTTTTTTAGTTTGTGTGATTGAGTCCTACTTGTATGATTGTTTGTCGATAGATTGAGGCCAAACACCTAATTATCATTGCATGCATCTATAGTTGAGTTTGGATTTAGTCAAATTTTAATTGCTTCTTAATTAGATTTGAAATCGAGTGTCGAGAGGGACTCTACACAGCGCTTGCAGGACTCACTATGGCAAGCATTGAAGAGCTCCTCAAGACCACACTTTTGGATTCCATCTCCGAGTGATTAGCATATTGTGCTTCATGCTAATAGCGATTTCTCATCTAGGACGATTTTATCAGAGTGCATTTGCATATATATATATATATATATATATATATATATATATTATACACACACACTTGATAATGTTTAAATGTACATGATTGTTATGCCCTTATTTCAAACAAACTAATCAAGTCATGTATTTGATTCGTAGATATGGCATCCAACATCGTTCATGTCATATTATATTGGGGTGGATCGGCTAGTGTCTCTGATGATCATGTAGAATATATTGAGGATAATAAACATATGGTAATATTACTAGGCCAATTAACATACCTTGATCTACTGGCTCGAGTATCCGAAGTCACTAATCCCCCGTTCGATCAATATATACTTAGATTAATGTGTAAGTGGTTGTATGAGAGATCAACATTCTTCGCAGTACCAATTCACGATAATGAATCTACCTTGGCAATGATGAATTCAATCATTAATGTGAGATTCATTCACCTTTTCATAGAAGCTATCCCTTTTGGTCTAGAAAATATGTCATCATCAAGGTAAAATAGTCACATATAAATTAAGGAATGATATTATATTTCCTTTCTCTAAACTGACAAACATATAAATAAATCAGGTCAACAAATGAGACAATGTTAAATGCTATCGAGGGTTCTCACAAGTAATTGCTGAAGATGAATTGTCGACATCAATATATGAAGAAGAAAGTGAGGAGTCTGAAAATGAATCTCAATCATTAGAAGAAGAAAATATATGTAGTAATACTTGTCATGATTTTGGATACAGTTCACTAGTTCTACCCTTAGAAAACGAGGATAGGAGAAACTCTTATTGCGTGAATAATGAGGATGATGATGAAGAACCGATGGAGGAGTTACCCCATGTGTTTGATCACAAAATTGCAGAAGCAGAAGATGTAGACTTGTAGAGAGACAATCTGATCCAACCAATGATTCTGGATTAAGTTACTAGTTGGGTATGAGTTATAAGTCGAAAAGGGATTTACAATATGGCCTACAAAAATGGAGTATGGAAAATCATGTACAATAACCCAAGGCTTCAAACAAGCAGATTTTGACTGTTGTTTGTATTTAAGAAAATTGTGAATGGTGTTTACATGCATCAGAGAAGAAATTCCAAGAGGACTGGTATGTTTCAGGATATTGGAGAAAGCATACATGCAGAATTCTTGTTCTTTTACTGAAACATCATCAATATAAATATGTATTTTTAGCACAATACATATTATCTTCCTTTAGAGCATAAGTTAGTATGACCCCAGGTGCAATTATGTATGAAATAAAAGATGAGTTTTTATCGTGATATTCAGAGATTCATTCGTGCTTTAGAACGACACAATTTCGAAACCTATACGTGATTCGAGATTGAAGGAGGGCAAAACGAGAGTAATGTACATTTTCAGATATTGTTTGTATCATTTGAACCTTGCTGCAGAGCTTTCAAATTTTTCGACATGTTTTTAAGTATTGATGGAATACATTTGTATGGTAGATACGCAGGTCACATGTATGTAGTCACAACGATAGATAGATGCAAATAATAGCCTATTTCCGCTTGCATTTACTATAATCAAAAAGAACAAGAACATTTCGGTATGGAGATGGTTTCCTGATTTATTAAGACAAATCATCAACCATCGATACATATGTTTTATCAGCGACCGATCTCCTAGGTTGAAGGATGTTGTGAGTGGTTTATTTCCACCAAAAGAGGGTTTCACTCATCGTTATTGTCTCAAACATATGCATTCAAACATGCACAGAGCTAGACATAAGACTCGTACAATTCAAAACATATTCTACGCTGTTGGGGAGGAGCCATGTGAAAAGAAGTTTAATAGTATGATGAAGATATTAACATACTCAACAGAAATGCTTTCGAATGGATCGTATCTCAATACAATGGTGACCATAGTTATTGGGCAATAAGTTTAGATAATGGACATCGTTACGGACACATGACAACAAATTTATCTGAAAGTTTTAACGGAGCCTTTGGAGGAGCACGCGGTTTACCGATCATATCTTTGATTTTAACAATTTTCTTCAGAATTAATGGTTATTTCTATGGTCGTCGTGAGAAGTCGGAGGAAATGATCACATATTTGATCAAGAAATACGAAAACTTGTAGATAAACAAACTAGAGAGACAAGACCATGCCACGTATGAAGATTTTCACTAAACTCAATTTGAAATATGCGATCGTGATGGGTATGCATATGAAGTCAAATTAAATAGTTGATAAAGTGAATGCATATGTGGTTTTATGCCGATGAAATACTTTGTATATCCACATGTCATAGCAGTAGCTTCACACACACGTACATATTGGATAACTATGATTTATGTTCACAATATTATTCCAGCTATTATTATCGTCAGGCGTACAACTTTTTCTTTCATCCCATCCCAAATAGACATTATTGGGAGCATAATATGACATTATTATGCTACCTCCAATAATCGAGAAGATGAATGCCATCCGACCTGTGCAAGGAAGAATTAGAAATGAAATGGATGAAATGTATGTACGACCAAAATTATGTAAAATCTGTAAGTAACCAGAAATTAAATCGTCCACGCAGAATATAGGAACAAATGGATAGAATACATGGATCTGTAACAACATTTTAATTGCATATTTTACATTTCATTTGCAAATAAATTTAGAACTAATCTTCCAATAACATGTTTAATTGTTATATGTAGATAGCACAGATGGATAGAGTACCTGGACCCGTAGATACATCAATGTTATACATGCAGAATGAGCATCGGTTGTCACAACGTACTAGCCCGGTAAGTAATTAAGTAAGTTTTATAATTTCTCACTTCGTTTATATTGTTACTTATGTTTTTTCAACATATATTTACAGATTTGATTTGTTGAATATAATGAGTTAATCAACAGTATTTCTGACAAGAAGAGTGCAGTAGTACAACGAGTGTGTTAAGCATCGGGTTTCTTATGCGTGGTGAACATGAGAAAGGTACAGATGGGTCCTTCCTTGCTGACTAGTTTATTGGAATGATGGAGACCTGAGACTCATACTTTTCACCTATGATTTGAAGAAGGCACTATTACTTTACAGGATATAGGATTGATTAGTGGGTCGAGAGTTGACGGTTAGCCTGTCACTGGTTCTGATGTTCCGATAGGTGGACGGGATGCACTATATTTGACTTTGTTAGTACTAATACCTACTCGGATAAAGAGTGGAAATGTGAAACTATCATGGATATACGACGTCTTCTTTAGTTAGGAACATCCGCTGCTGGATATTGAAAATGAACAAAAAGCAACTCGTATAGTTAAAGCACTTATTTTTTATCATATAAGCTGCAGTGTTCTTGCAGATAGCAACAGAGATATGATACCTCTAAGGTATGCATTTGCAATTCAAACATAGATTTGCATGTTATTAATGCGTTCTTAGAAATATCGCTTAATTTATTTTTATAGATACATACTATATTTACGTGATTTAGAAGAATACGTTCAACTTGCTTGGGGTGCTGTTGCTTTGACGCATATGTATTTTGAGCTGGACAGTGGTGTGAAGATCGACACGTCGATGATCTATGGCTTCTTCACAGTTTTACAAGTATGTAGCGTATTCCATATGTCTAATGTTCTCGATTGCATTATCTTAATTTATGGCTTTTAATATTTAAATATGCAGGTTTGGGTATGGGAACATATCCATATAGGAAGGCCAGTGGTGCGAGTCGGTACGCAGATCAACGGAGGAGCATTGGCATTGAAGTAAATAGGTGTGCAAAGTTTTAATGAGAACGTTCATACTGCAACACTAGTATTTTACCACAATGAGTTGGATACATAACAAGTTCATCAGGTAAAAATTCGTAATTGTTCTATATGTTTATAAATTTACGTAAATACTTACATATCTTTTTTAATAAATATAGCTGAATTGGATGCCATACGTCGATGGAGAAATAACACAATTGCATCATATTTGTATAAGTGGCCAAGCTGTTTGGATGAGTCAGATGCCACTAATCTGTTACGACATCATAATTATGCACGTACCTGATTGTGTAATGCGTCAGTTTGTGATGTGACAACATATCCCTGTTTCCATTGAGATGATAATGTTGTCTCTCGACGTAATAATACAAGAAGTACTAACATCCTAAATTGGTTTACTATACACCGACAATACGTGGATCCTTGGGATGAGAGAGAAGCCACAGTTGTTCTTGAGCATGTAGATGTAAACAACAATATTTACCTACAGTGGTATTGAAATATAATAAGAAGGTGGATCCATACACATACTCCTTCTACAATAGCCTACCAATCACACAGACCAGTAGAAAGATGCCTGGTATGTTAAAAAAATCTACTTATTTTTACCATATTTTATTAACTTAATATGTCATAAATCGAATAGGTAGATACAATTCTACATGGAAGGACCGGCTTGGATGAGATTAGGCGATCAACAGACTTACCTTCGAGTATGAAGACAAAGGACAAAGAAGCATTTTAATTACTTTGATGAGATAATCAACATAATCTCGTTGATGTATCCATTCCAATACTATGACCAGACGTACATGCTCTCACGAGAGCAGCATACTTCGGGTGCATCAAATTTCATGATTTCTTTATTATAAAGCGAGATTAATCTGATTCTCTTTTAGATGACAATTTTTTTAATTATATGATGTAAATCATATAGGTATGAATTATGCAGAATATGACGGGGAGGGATTGCAATTACCATTGATGTTTAGGACTTTAGGTTTCAATTAAATCTTTACGTATAATTAACTTAAACTAGTGTATACATTTTATATCTATAACCATAATTCTTTATCCATGTTATGGCAGGATATAGTGGACATGAGTTTTCACAAGGTCAACCAATGGAGGAATCAGTTTTTGGAACATCAAGTTGCAAGTAACTCGTTATATATGCTTATATATTTCATCATTGAATATTATGAGAATGTATCAGGAATGACTTATGCTGCAGGATATATCAGATAAGGGTACCCACCAATTCGATCAGGATTCAAATCTCCAGGTTGTTATAGTTAATTTATTAAAGTGAATCCTTCTTTTACTAATAGTTTCAATTATGTGAAATCTAATATAATTAATATCGTTCAGGTATGAGCTACATAGAATATAGCGCTTCAGGGTCTCGATACAGTGAAGTCGGATTTGGAGCTTCAGGTTTCAATAACTTATTTAATAAAATGACTTATTTCAAGAAGTTATGTTTATCTTCTATAATATTTTCTAAAAAATGAATATCTCAATCTTGCAGAATATGGAGAAGCTTTTAGTTAGTCACGGTTTGCGGAATCATCATTTTGATGGTCCTTCGAGCCAGGGATATAGCGGACAAGGGTTCCTGCCAATTCAGCCAGGATTCGGATCTTCATGTTGTTATAGTCAATTTATTAAATTGTATCCTTCTCTTACTAATAGTTTCATTTATGTACATCTAATATAATTAATATCGTTCGGGTAAGAGCTGCATAGAATATAACGCTTTAGGGTCTCAATATGGTGAAGCCTGATTTGGAGTTCCATGTTTATTTAATGAAATGACTCCTTTCAAGAAGTTATATTTATCTTATGTAATATTTTCTACAACATGAAAATCTCATTGTTGCAGGAACATTACTTGTTGATCCTTCGAGTCAATTTGACTCTTGACCCTCTCAGCTCACATCGTCTACGCAATATAATTCAAGAGATTTGCAAGCAGAATTATTTGACAGTATTCAGCAATTGGAGACGACCAATTTTGATAGACAATTATTTTGTATACCCATGATAATACCACAACAACATCCGAAGCCACTTGAAAACCCTCTTCGAGAGCAAGGATTAGTGAGCCTCCTCCATTAGAGCCATCCTGCCAGTCAACAAGCGTAAGGAGTATGCGAAATCAGGAAACTCAACCAGCCGAACCTTCACAAAAGTCATCAGCTAAGTCGTATCCTCCAGGGTACATTCCAACACATTCAGAACAAAACACCAAGTAGGAGAAGAGGAAGACAACACATGAGGGGAGTCACACAAAAACATGAGATGATGGAAAAAGAAATGACAAAGGAGAAGGCGCAAGAGGTGGAGGAGGAGGTCTGAAATGATTTCTTAAGATATGGAAACTATAAAATGTTGTAACGTATTTTTTATTATTTGTAAACACATTGTTGTAATTTTTATGATTTTAATAAAATAATTGCATTTTTCAAATTGATTAATATTAAAATGTACAATGTTGAGCTCATGTATGTCACTGTCAATGTCTTTATATTTAATTTCTATTTATTATGATCTTTGTGATATATCGAATAAAAATATCCTAAGGATATATCAATAATAAAGAATAAAATTAAATATAGAGATGCACATCATATTTGTCTAATAAAATTGTTAATATAAAAAAAATCTAATTGAGTCTTATACATCATTCCTGTTTAAGAATGGCGTGCTCGGATAGGAGGAGGTGTAGAAGGAAAGCTTCTATTTTTCCACCCCCAACAACGAGAGGACGAAGCTCCTAGTGATGGGTCGAGATGCTCGCGATGGAGGAAAACACTAAAAGTGCGAGGAAATACGTAATTGAGAATGGAGATGAAGCGGGTCTTGGTTTGAAGTAATGTGGGAATGGGTGCCGATATAGTGCGTCAGGGAAGTGTTATGGATACTTATTTAATAATATACATGATACCTATTTAATAATATATTTCTAAATATTATTATATTTTTTAAATAAATATTTTTTAGATGATCGAATAATAAGTAAAAAATAAATAAGTAAATAATCTTCATTCTTTTCTAATAAAAAATAAATATACTTCTATTATTTAGAAGATCGAATAATAAGTAAAAGGAGGGAAAAGGATCGAATAATAAGTAAAAGGAAGGACATGGTGATAATGCAATTTACCCAAGTCCAAATCGATACCTAAGGTGCCGTTTCGGAGGCCACATTTCAAATCGGCGTCGGTGCTGATTTGGGATGGGCTCTCCAAATCGGTACCTCAGGTGCCGATTGATACCCATTTTTTTAAATTTGATGGCTTGATGTCTATTTAATTAAATTCGATTTTTTAATAACTTTTAAAAAATCCTTTCTCTTTCATCTATTCCATCAAAAAGTAATATATAATATTATCATATCATCTAAAAATTATAAACTACTCAACTTCTACTCACTTTTCCAAACTTCAATACAATCACATCACGATAATTATGCACTTTTTCCAAACTTCAATACAATCATATCACAACAAATACACTCAACTTGTAACCTTCTATCCAAACACCAAAACATAAAAATAATTTACCCTCCCTCGATTTAATCAGGACTAACCCAACAACCAAACCACCCTACGCAGGAATAGAGGAGGGAATGGAATCATCATTCCTCTCTCGATTCCATTCCTTTGTTTGTTAGATCAACTTTATACAGGAATAACGATTACAAAGGAAACCTGATTCCCTCATTCATGGGAATCGCCATTCCTAGATACCCCCCTAGGAATTGGGATTCCATTCCTTACCAATGCTAATGAATGTATTCTTCTTCAATATTTTTAATTAATATATCATTGTTACAAATATATGGTTATCGACATGGATATGCCTTTTTCTTTTTTGGATACATTTGAACACCGACATGGATATGATTTTTTTAGACGTGGATATATGGATATTGACATGGATACAAATATATGGATGCAAAAGGTTGGATAAGTTACAAATATATGCATATATGGATAATGACATGGATATGTGGTATTTTTTGCGGATACATGTATAGATACAATTTAATTTTTTTGGATATGGATACAAATATGGTTACAAGATATTCAAGCGGATACGAATACATATATATTAAATATATCTATTAAAAGGATAAAATATATCAGATATGATTAGTTTACGGATACGGATACAAACACGGATATGTGTTTTTTTTTGTTTTTTTCCAGATATGGATATGGACAGAGATATATGATTTTTCTCTAATATGGATATGGAAACAGATGCAATGTTCAATTTTTTCTAAGACATGGATACTGATTATATTCTAGCATATATTTATATGGATATGGATATGAATTTTAATTTTTCTACGGATATATATATATATATATATATATGGACATAGATGGTGTTTTTTTACGGAAGCGGATATGGACATGGAATTGGTTTGATTTTTTTTACGGTTATAAATATTGATACATATATCATATTTAGTTTTTTAGGATATGGACACGGGTTATATTTTAGTGAATGCGTATATAGACATGGATATGTGTTTTTATTTTTTCCAAATACAAATACCTATATTTAATTTCTTTAGAATATGGATATAGATATGGTAATAGAACATTGTAGCGGATACATATATGAATATAACAAATATATCAATTGTATGAAAAAAATCAAAGTAGTTTCCATTTAAATTTGATTATTGATTCTTTATATGAAATATATCGATTATATGAAAAAAATAAGTCTGAGAATACCGATTATTTTTTCTACTTAACGAAATATATCAAAGGAATGCTATTTTCTTTCTATTCTTTTCTCATAATAAAATTTTTTCAATTCCTAATATGATCCAAACAAACTTTTTCATTTCCATTCCATCGTTAATTCCATTCTTGTCTTGATTACATTTCATTGTAATTCCTTTCCAATCAAACTAATGGGCCTAAAAAAAAGCTAGAACTTGAGCATTATATAATACCCGTGACTATGTGAGGTGCCATTCACTTTCACATTAGAGAGAGAATGAAGGAGCCGGCATCGAGCAGCGCGGATCCGAGGCAGCCGTCAACGGCAAAGCCCTACGTGGCGCCGGCGGTGCACCCCCAGGATCTCCCTGTCGATTACTCCGGATTCATTGCCATGCTCTTCGCCGTCGCCGGCGTCATGCTCCGGGTCTGTTCTCCTTTGTTTCTGCGTGTTTTTTCCTGAATCACGGCCTTCTCCTTTTAGTTTTTAGATCTGTTTAGGTGCGTAAATTCCAATCTCTACATGTGTGGTGGTATGTAGTCCAGGAACGAAATTTAGGGCCTCACTGGATCAAGATTCTTGAATGAAATTGACGGGGAAGTAGATGCAAACTTAGGTATCCTTGATTGTAATGCCAGTCGGATGCTCCTCATTGGATAGTGATGACTGAAAGTGGTTTGGACCTGTGCAAAAAAAACCATTTACTTCTCTGATTCGGAGGTGCAAGAAGTTGAAAGAAGAGCCTTGTAAGTGGATGCAGGAAAGACTAGAGAAATTCGGTGCGAAATGATTAAGAAGCATGTATTATTTTTAGATTTAAGCATACATATGATCCAAATTGGATCTCTTTGGAGACAATTAATTAATGCTCTCAAAAATGGGAAAAAACTTGGTTGTTGTTTTTGTCGTTGAATGTTAGATAGCGCAGATTTATTGGTATGTCTTTGCTGAGAGTGGATGTGAGTTTAATTGAAATGAGATGTGCAATACGTCTATTTATTTTGTTGGATTCTAAGATGTAACATTCAGAATTTTTTTTGACACTAACATTCAGAATTATTGAACAATGATGAATTTCACTTATTCTCAAGTATTAGTTTCAGGTTAGGTAGTCAATAAGTAGCTAACATAATGAGAGTATCCTACCATTTACTTGTAGAAACCATGGCCTCAAATTTCAGCGAAATTCGGTCGAATTTCTGTCGAATATCGATATCCAATCGAAACCGAAATTCGACCGAAATGACCGAAATATGGGGGTCCTAGTACAAAAAATGACCGAAATGACCGAAATTTCGGTCGAAATTCCACCGAAATTCCATCGAAATTCTGTTTTGGTCGGTACCGAAATGGTGACCGAAACCGACATTTAAGGCCTTGGTAGAAACTAAAGTGGGAGTAGCTAGAGAAATCCACTTTCCGTTAGTTGCCTTCATCTGCCTCTTCTTTCAATCTGTCACCATTTATGTAGCAATAACCAAATTGACCATCATAAATCGGCTCAGAGAAAAGGTTGTCTACTCTGTAACAATAATGTCACTTAGGACAAGTCAGAGATGATTTGTCAATATCTTGGCAACAATAGGTAAGCAACATTTGATAACATGATGGGTTTGAAGTTGTCCACAAAGGTTGCCACATCCTTTTTTTGGAACCAGATTGATGAGTGCCATGCTAATTCTCTCAAATTTGTTGTTTCGATTTCTGAATTCCTAGAGAGAAGCTATGACATCATCATTTATGACCTCTCGGAACTCTTTAATGAAGAAGATAAGAAGCCCATCCAGAGCCGATAAGGTATCAACGTTCAAATATGCCATAGTCGAACTAATCTCCTCAATCTCAAACTCTTAGATGAGCTCGACACTTTGACCCGGGGAGATCCTAGAAACTCCATGATTGAGACATTGCCATTGATCTCCATGGATTCTCTTGCTCGCAATGTGAAAGTGATTTACTGGTGCCCGACCAACTTCAAGATACCTTTGCACCACCTCCCCACCACAACAATGAAAGAGAGTGGATGTAATTTAACCTCTGTCGATCGCTAGCCATGGTATAGAAAACTTTATGTTAGAATTATTTTCTTCAATCAATTCTGCCTCGACCTCTGCCTCCGATCGATTTCTCCTGAATGGTCTACCATCTTCAACTCTATCCAGGTTGGTAATCTTACTTGGCGTTGCATTTATCCATTGACCCAACAACTACTAATCTCTTTCATGTAGGAAATTAATATCTTTCTCGAGGTTGCAACTTTTAAAGCCTGATGCTTGTTAGACAAATCCTAGGATTAACATTCCTTCTGAAAGTCACTCACCAGTGATTTGAAGCCCTCTTCCAGCATCTACGAGCGCTCGAAACCATGTGTGGTTAGAATGCGACCTCAATATGGATCTGACTGATGTTAAATGGCACAATTTAAGAGTTTTAGCGAAATCAAGAAAATGTCAAGCTGCGATCACGAGCTTGAGCTCCTCCATGTATACATGTAGTCTGAGGAGTCCATAGTTTCAAGTTGTAGTTTGTCACTTAATTACAAAAAATGTGCCAATCCAAGGTTTAAACCGTTTCAAGTCTCTTGCCTATTGTAGAAAATGATAGTATATCGGAGATAAATAATAAAGAACATGGAAGAACATCGGATTTTATGTAGAACCTTACTCCGTGAGAGCGGGGCATAGCTTCTTATATAGCCCTACAGACATACCAAAGTCTCACTAACAATAGATATGGAACTAAACATAGGGTATTGTCAGTGTTTAGAAAAACGACTGAGTAAGCCGCACACTCGGCCGCATACTCGTACTCGGTAGCCTTGCCGCTCCGAGTACGATGAAACGGTCATGTATGCGGGTTGACCCGCATACTCGGCCGAGTATACTCTCTATGCGGCCGCATACTCGGCCGCTTTTCTGATAGAACTTTTTTTATCTATTCTAAAGCCAAATAGCCCCACCCGCATAACCGCATACTCCCCGTATAAAACCGCATACTCCCCGTATAAAACCGCATACTCTCCCGCATAAAACCGCACACTCCCCGCATACTCTCCTGACTGAGGATATTACCATAATATTAAATATTTTTTAAATTTTTAATAATAAAAAACACCAAACCGCATAAAACCGCATACTCCCCGCATACTCTCCCGCATACCGCATACTCTCTATGCAGTGACCCCTCCGACTGAATACCGCATAGCGCCTTCTTGAACATTGGGTATTGTAATTGGACATTGGTGAGATCCAATTACCCATATATGAGATGATGCATACTCTAACACTCTCCCTCAAGCTGGAGCATGCAATGCTCAACTTGGGCAAATGGAAAGAAATCACTCACTAACATTACAAGACACTATTTACAATATCAACTCAATGCAATCCTGTTGACTGCATGTTGAGGACATTACTTCTCATGACGTGTTGGGGATGATGAACTGAAAGGCTGAAGTACGAATTGAATTGGTCGCCTCGTAAGAGAACATGTGCTCTGTATTGCGTCTGTCAAAATCACTGAAATTGGAACGTGTCTCCTTGTCGGAGCACTCTGGCCTGCTACCTGTAAAAGACTACATATCATGTGGACAATTGCTCCATCTTTGAAGGGCCAAACCAATCATGTCGCTAATTATTCATCCATATATCTCTGAAGATGTGTCTCCCTCATATGGACCTCAAAGTGGGTTCTCTCTTATAAGAACCTCAGAAAGATCTCGTACTGGAGTTTATGAACATTGCAGAATGGCGTTTGAAAGTCTCCTCGTCGGAGAACTGGGTCTTTTCCATACTGGCTCAGAGAATGTGATATCTACTCTGGGGTCCTTATGAATCCACATGAGCCCACAATGGCTCAATGAGATCTCTACTCAGGAGTCCATGTGGATCACATGAAACATTGAGTCCAAATCACAGATAAGGGACCTCTCAAATAATTATCGTACTCATGTGCACATCAGAGTGGTAGAATCTAAAATACGGACATTTGAATCTGAACTGAAGAATCTGAATCTATCCTGTAGAACTCTACATAATATTCTTCTTTCTCCAATACTGATCAGAATAGATGTTATCGACCAGTTAGGAGAAGAACAAAAGATGAGTGAGAATAAAAAAAACAATAAGCGTCTCCTTTTTTTGAGGTTTCCCTCCCTTTTGTAATATGGCTTCTTTTTGTACGATAGCTTTTCTACCTAAAAAAATCCTCCTTTTCTGGAAATCACCACGACCCAAATTGGACCCATAAACTTGGCCTCATTTTTTAGGCCCTCCATTTTTCCCTTTGTCATAAGGGCCTAAAATATCACGTGTTCTTTTTTCCCTCTTTTTTTTGAAAATTTTCTGTTGGTCTCTTATACCTACATTAATAAAAGAAATCACCTTGGCCCTGGCTATGCTGCGACTTCTGTTTGTCGTAATGTCCACGAGGCCTAAATGAATTAGTAGTGGAATTTAAATGGTCCTGTCGCACCTAAATGATGATTTCAACCAACCTTTTTTTAAAAATAGAGCAGAAGCATGCCCTTTTGTGCTTCTTTAGATAAATAAGAGCTATCAAGAATAGACTCAAAGGAACAACACTCCTTGATTCTTTTCCTCTTCTGCAGTGTTCTTATAAAAGAACTATTATGAATATGAAATGGAGAAGCATAATCAGAGAAAAAAGAATAAGAACATGAAGGAACACCTGTATTTCACGAGGAACCCTACTCCCTAAGTAGTGGGATGAAACCATGTGAGAACGCCTCAAAGGGTTGATGTGTTCATTGCACTTTATCTCTCATCTATTACATGAGGTGTGGTCCATGCGGGGGCTTCTTATATAGCTTGGACCACGAATACCAGATGTGGGGGCTTCTTATATAGCTTATGTGGGAGGACGCCTCAAAGGGCTCCACATCCCACGAATAGTAGATGTGGGACGAAACATAAGTGGTGTGGTAATTGGACCATGGAGGGATCCAATTACCCACCTACGCATGACACATACCCCAACACTCCCCCTCAAGTTGGAGCATGGAATGCTCAGCTTGGACACTTAAAGATACTCAAACTCACAATACAAGATATTACTGACAATATCAACTCAATGCATACACAACTGTCAGTTGCTGTCGAGGACGTTGTTTCTTATGCCGTGCAGGTGAGGAATAACAAATGGGTTGGAGCGTGAGGCGAACCGGGTCTCCTTGTCGGAGATCGTGGCTCTGAACTATGTCTGTCAGAATCACTGACTCCGAAAAGATTCTTTTCATCGGAGTACTCGAGCCCGCCACATGTAGAAGACTGCATCATGTGGACAACTGTTCCATCTCTGAAGGGCCAAACTGAAGATGCTATGGAGACATCCTTGTCGGAGTCCATGGTCGCTGGAGAATGGAGTCTGAAAGTTTCCTCATCGAAGAATTAGGTCTCTCCCATACTGGCTCAGAGAATGACATCTCTACTTTGGAGTCCCTATGAAACCACATGAAAACCCTAGCCCGCATGATATAGGGAATGTGATCTCTACTCTGGAGTCCCTATGGATCCCATGAAAACTCTGAGATCAAAAACAAAGATGGGGATCACACAAATGATGGCTAATATGCACGCATCAATACGAAGACTCGGAATCTGAACATCGAGTTTGAAATCTGAACTGTAGAGTATGAAAACTAGTATAGAGTTTGAACTGGAGAATCTGGAGTCAGAACTGTAGAACTCTACACAATGAGAACCCATCACAATAGATCACCACCACTATCATGAGGTGTTTGTGGTGAAGATGGCGATTGGCAGAGATAACCTTGCCATCACCTCACACATGAAGGGCTTGCGCGAAAGGTGCACTGCTGAGTTTCATCGCTTGGAGATGGTGCCATCACAGGTGCAAGAGGGTGAATCCTGGTGATGTTCGATCTAGACCAGTGCTAGAGTTGGAGAGATGCTGCTTAGGGAAGGAATCAACCACCTGGAGTTTCTAGTGACGCGTAGCGAGTAGAATCCTGATGGTCCTCGAGATGTGATTGGAGGCACGATCGTGCGCTTCTTCCTCTTCTTCTTTTGATTTGGGAACCCAACACTACAACCTCTTTTGTTGCTGATGGTACTTCTCACGTGCGCAGGGAGAGATGTGACCCGTGAAACCTCTGGAGATGTTGCCAATCGCTTTAGTGATAGAATTTGGTACATCATAGTGGACTTTGATTGTGACGTTGAACCCTAAAATCAGGATTTCAAGAATTAGAGTTATGGGGAACCTTGGATGATCTTCCCCTCGTTGAAATAGCATGGTGGCTATGCAGAATTAGGATTTTATTAGAAACCCTATATTTTCGTTGATTTTGGTGACGATCTTTGAAACTACACTGAACATGAATATGACTATTGAGCCTTGCAGAATCTTTGAACAGATCTTGAATACGAACATATAGAAATAATAATAGTCTTCAAGAAAAAAATCACAGACTTGAACCCGCTCTGATATTTGAACTGAATCTTCAAGAATAAGAAATCCAAGAACTGAACCTGCTCTTGCTCTGACAATCGAATCTCAAATGAATCAAGAATATAAAATAAGTCCTTGAGAATCGAACCCGCTCTGATACCATGTAGAAAATGATAGCGTGGAAGAATATTAGAGATAAATAATAAAGAACATGGAAGATCATCGAGATTTTACATGAAACCCTACTCTGTGAGGAGTGAGATGAAACTACGGGAGAATGCCACTAAGGGTTGATTCTTCTACTCATTTTCTCAATCGATACAATGGGTGCGGATCTTCTTATATAGCCCCACAGACATATTGAAGTCCTACTAATTCTAGATGTTGGACTTAACCTGTGGATGTGGTAATTGGACCCTGGTGGGATCCAATTACATATATGTGAGATGACGCATACTCTAACACCTATTATTAAATATTATCTCTCAAGGTCCTTCTAGTTGTCACCTCAGCGGGACCATGAATAATGGTCAACAGGAAATGCCTCTTTTTTTACTTTCTCCTGCGAGTTAATGTAAAAGAGAATGATGTTGCACATGATCTGTGGTGCCCAGCTACGAATGTGAGCGTTCTAGCATGTAAGAAAGCCAGATGTTCCTGCTTAGTTAATTGCTCTGAATGTCGGCAAATGTGCCGGCAAATGTGACTCGTATAATTAACAGCATTGTTGATCTTTCTAGTTAGTTATTTTAGTCTATTGAAAAGAGACCACATCAACACACTATCCTCTAGTTACCAATCACTCTTCTTTTCTGGCTTATTTGGGCCCTTAATATTCCAAGTCAGGAGCTTTATAAGGTCAAATGTTTTGTCCTTAACACCACACCTAAAAAAAGAAGCCATCTCCTGCAACTCCACTTGGTCCTTAATACCACACCTAAAAAAAGAAGCCATCTCCTGCAACTCCACTTGGTTGCCTTGCGTAGTAATCATAATTTGTTCGTCCCTATGTGTTTCTTTAATGGTGACATGCCTGCTTCCTAAAATTATATAGAGCTCGCATGTTGCCAGGTCTCCACCCACCTTTTATTTCAAAACCGACATCCTAGTGGTATTCAAATTAACGGCAAACCCGACCTTCCATTTCCAGCGAGACTGGAGCCCACATCTGTTGGTGGGCTCTTCGGAAAAGCCCCAACTTGGTACCTTTTGCACATTTAGGTAAGCAAAATCTTCTCCACATCAAGCTCCTTACCCTTATCGGCCACTACCGGCCTTGGAAGCTTGAGTTTCATATTCCAACATCGCTCCCGAAGAAGGGAGAGGGGTGTGAGAACCACTACTTGGGCCAGAGGGTGTAGCCGGAAAGCGAAGCCTAGTTGAGTTAAGATGCTTAGACCCTTGTAGTTCACAGTTACAAAAGATACAGTTCTCTACCCTAGACATTTAAAGTGGACTCTTTTTTCTGCTATCTAATTCGATTCTTTGACCTTTGAATGGAGAAAACCCTCCAGTCCCATTCATTGGGCTTAGGTCCATCTAGTTGCTTGCTTCTTCGAGAGCGGTGCTTGAGGTCTGAAGACATGCTTTGGAGACTAAAGGATTCAGTATAAGTAGGGCTAAGATGGAAATATATGGAGTGCACATTTGATGGAAGCAATGATGAAGGAATCGAGGTGAAGATTGCTGATGATAACATTTGGAATAGAGATTCTTTTAGATATCTGGGATCTATTTTGCAACATGATGGGAAAATTGATGAAGATGATACTAATAGGATAATTGCAGGCTGGCTAAAGAGGGGAGCCTCTGTTGTTCTCTATGATAAGAAAATTCCTTTAAAAAATAAAGGAAAGTTTTACAAAGCAACCGTGAGACCTGTTATGCTTTATGGATCTGAATGTTGGCCTGTGAACCATAGACATGTGTAGAGAATGGTTGTAGCAGAAATGAAAATGTTAAGGTGGTGTGGACACACACGTAAAAGATCGGATTCTGAATGATGTAATCAGAAAGAAAGTTGGTGTAGCTTCGATCGAGGATAAGATGCGAGAAAACCGCTTAAAATGGTTTGGTCATTTGCAAAGAAGATTAATTTATGCACCAGTTAGGAGATGCGAGTGTTGGGATGTTGAGCTGGCCAAGAGAGGGTGAGGGCGGCCTAAGAAGTGTTGGAAAGAGACTATACAAAGGGATCTTAGTTTTTTTGGATATAAACCCGAGATTGACCCAAGATAGATCTGAATGGAGGTGAAGAATCCATGTAGCCGACCCTACATAATTGTGGGAAAAGGCATTGTTGTTGTTGTTGGCAAGTAGCTTCACCACTTTTGCATTCGATAATCCATGAGCGCCGACCAACTGCTCCCCCTCTTGAATGACAAATCCCCAAAAAGAGAACCCTGGTATGCAATTGAGAGTCATTGCAGACTAGAGACGGTTTCGAGCTTCACGAAAAATACCAACCAAGATTGGTCATATATGTGAGTTTCGATGAAACCCTCGATAAGCATCTTTACTGGACCCAAATCACACTACATCTTCATTGATGACATTCAGAGCGTCCACGCCAAATGCATATGATTGGATCGAGGCATGCCACTACACGATGTCCTCGGCTTTTGCTACCAAGGCACTATGCCAAGTTTAAACTCTAAATCTGGACACCTTGAGGAGAAGATATGAACGAAAATTGTTTGCATATGAATCAGATATGGCATTTCCATATCCATATTCGCTTCATTTATGTCGAATATGGATACATATATAGATACAAATTGGATATATATTTAGAAAACCATATCCTTAAATATCATGATATAAATTCGTATCGAATATTTATCAGATATGGATCTGGATCGAATAAAGAGCATATACATGCATTAACCGAATTAAGATCATATACTATTATAAACATGTTTAGCTGGTCAAAATTATAATTTCAAAGGTGTCGCTCCATAGATATGTAAGCTGAGGGTATGTAGTCTATATGAGACCTATATTGTTATAAATCCTATGAAGTTGTCGAGGTAAGGAGGTGTAGTGGTCATTAGAGGTCAATGGAATGCATGAATTTGGGTTAGGGAAAATAAGTTTAGGTTGATGGTTGTTTACTGATGCAGCGTGACCCCAAATTATGGGGCCACATTTATTTAATTAGATAATTATCAATTTTATTTACGTTTTTTGGGTCTAATTTAATAATCGAGATCGCATGTGATCTCAACGTTGATTTCGTAGAGTTTAATTATAATTGTTGGTCAATTAAATAATTAGAGTCCAATTAAGTTAGTTAGAGGTCAATTAGGGTTAAATTAGTTGTAATTTGATTATTTACTATTTTTGTAAACCCTCTCTCCTATATAAAGAGAGGGTAGTCCATCAGTTTTAGTCAGTCAATTATGAAGTAAAAATTTGAGTTGATCTCATTTTATCCCCTCTCCTTCTCTCTCTCCCTCCACGCGATCTCCGCGGTCTTCTCCTCAACCCCGCGCATTCCGGCGTGTTCTCTCCTCAACCCTTCTATTTCTCCCATCAAAATCCACCAAAAAATATTTATTCGCCGTCACCGATTCGTATTTGCATCAATTGGTATCAGAGCATGGATTTCGAATCGTACCTACGATTCGACGATCCGATCGACTATTGGTGTGCAAAATTCGGTCTCCGCCGCCCATCTCGTGGTTCGCGTCGCTCAAAAAAGTTCTATCAACGTCTTATCGCACGCATTAAGGTGCACGAATGGTTGGGCGCACAAATCGACGACGACTCCGACGCCAACGACCAAACTCAGATCTATGCCACCGCCGTTCAAGTCGATTTCGAAGCCGAAAACAAAGGTATTTTCAGCCCAAAGGACGATCTATTTGATACAACTATTGTGCAAGAAGAAAAGGGGGATCAAGGACCCATCTTCGACGAAGATCCCGCGGACGAGGAGTGCGAAAACCGCCAGTTTTTTGCAAATGAAGCTGCTGTCCAGAACGATTCTGATGCGTTTGCATCAGATTCAGATCTGTTGTCTTCACCGATAACGGCCCCGATGTCCGCCTCGGGCCAAGCGCGGCCCAACGACGGCAAGCCTGCACCCCTGGGACCCCCTCGCACCCCGCCCCCAGCGCCCCAAGCCGTGGTTGCCCCCCTGCGGTGCCTACAGCCGCCACCCTCTCCAACCCGACCCCGCAGCCCACCCTCCTCCCCTCTTCTTCCTCTGGTTTCCGCCAACCCCCACACCGCCTCTTCCCTTTCCCCCGCGCCATTTATTCGCCGTCGCCGATTCGTTTTTGCATCAATTGGTACCAGAGCATGGATTTCGAATCGTACCTACGATTCGACGATCCGATCGACTATTGGTGTGCAAAATTCGGTCTCCGCCGCCCATCTCGTGGTTCGCGTCGCTCAAAAAAGTTCTATCAACGTCTTATCGCACGCATTAAGGTGCACGAATGGTTGGGCGCACAAATCGACGACGACTCCGACGCCAACGACCAAAATCAGATCTATGCCACCGCCGTTCAAGTCGATTTCGAAGCCGAAAACAAAGGTATTTTCAGCCCAAAGGACGATCTATTTGATACAACTATTGTGCAAGAAGAAAAGGGGGATCAAGGACCCATCTTCGACGAAGATCCCGCGGACGAGGAGTGCGAAAACCGCCAGTTTTTTGCAAATGAAGCTGCTGTCCAGAACGATTCTGATGCGTTTGCATCAGATTCAGATCTGTTGTCTTCACCGATAACAGCCCCGATGTCCGCCTCGGGCCAAGCGCGGCCCAACGACGGCAAGCCTGCACCCCTGGGACCCCCTCGCACCCCGCCCCCAGCGCCCCAAGGCGTGGTTGCCCCCCTGCGGTGCCTACAGCCGCCACCCTCTCCAACCCGACCCCGCAGCCCACCCTCCTCCCCTCTTCTTCCTCTGGTTTCTGCCAACCCCCACACCGCCTCTTCCCTTTCCCCCGTGCCATCTCCTTCGTCCCCGATCGCCGCGGCACCACCCATTCGCCCAGCACCGCGCGCGCCCTTCCAAACACGCCGCCAACGCCTTCTCTCCCTCTCCCCTTCTTTTCCCCCCTCGTTCTCCCACGCCGCCTCCAACCTCCCCTCTTCTCTACGCCAAACCGCCGCCAGCTGCCCCCACCGCGCCCCGCCTCTTCACCAGCCCCGCGCCGCTCCCCCCAGACTCATCCCGCGCCGCCTGCGCGATGGCTCGCGCGCCCCTCCGAGTCGCGCCGCCCAGTGGATCTCCACCCGCGCGCGAATGAAGAAAACCCTAACCGGGTTTGCGGGACCTCCGGGATTTCAATCCCGTAAAAGCTGGGAATTGAAGTTAAGTGGTAAAATTTGCAGAGAAAAATCCCCAACTTCCGCTATTTACAAAGAGGTCCAGAGCAGTGTGAAAAGAAAGAAAAAGAAAGAAGTGCGAAAATTGCGCCAACGCCCCCAACGACCGAAATCTTTGAAAATCAAGACTGCAATTGGAAAATCAGGGGCTAGTCCTTATCCAAATAGGACTATCATCTTGGGTTCTCCCTATTTAAGGACCCCATGGCTCCAATTTTTAGATACATCCCCTCTTCTCCTCTCTCTGTGCCATTGCTTCATCATGGGTTATTCAGGGGCCATATTCTCCATGCCGCATCAATTCTTTGAGCACCATGGGAAGAAGACGACAATCGAGACGACGCCACCGTACGCCCCGCATATGTTTTTCGACCACGGTGGTCACACCTCTCCTGCCCGCACATGGATTCCGCCGTTCACGCCCCATATGTTTTTCCAGAAGATAATTAAAGCCGCCGAACCTGCAGTTCACGCAATTCGTCAGGAGCCGAATTTTTGAAAGCGGTGGAGAGTTGATGCAGCGTGACCCCAAATTATGGGGCCACATTTATTTAATTAGATAATTATCAATTTTATTTACGTTTTTTGGGTCTAATTTAATAATCGAGATCGCATGTGATCTCAACGTTGATTTGGTAGAGTTTAATTATAATTGTTGGTCAATTAAATAATTAGAGTCCAATTAAGTTAGTTAGAGGTCAATTAGGGTTAAATTAGTTGTAATTTGATTATTTACTATTTTTGTAAACCCTCTCTCCTATATAAAGAGAGGGTAGTCCATCAGTTTTAGGGAGTCAATTATGAAGTGAAATTTGAGATTTTATCTCGCATCTCTCTCTTATCTCTCTTCTCCCTCCACGTGGTCTTCACGGTTCACCTTCTCCAACCCCTCGTTACCGACGAGTTTTTCTCTTCTCAACCATTCTCTTCTTCTACCAAAAATCCACCAAAAAATATATTATCATTATTCGCCGTCGCCGATTCATTTTTGCATCATTTACTAAGCATAATAACTATTATTATAAAATTAGTTCGGATATTTGAATTTTAATATGGATCCTTTGTTGTTACTATATCCATATCCGTATTCGGAAATTTTTTACAACTGATATTCATATTCGATTCATATTTAACTAATATTCAAATACAAATATTCATATTTAGAGATTTTTTTCAAATATCTAAGCAGATATTCGAATATATTAGTAGCCATTTTCATCTCTAGGAGGAGGTCTGATGTAGTGCTTCAGTAGACAAGCCCCCTCTCTTTTGCTTCGACCTCTCTTCATCCTCCCATGAACCTCCCATCACTCTTGCTCTCTACTTCCACCAGCCATTTGAAGCCTTCTATTCCCTTTTGAATCCTTGTCGTTGGAGGGTTGTTAAAACTGAAGGCATGACCTTAAATTTCGTCGAAATTCGGCCGAATTTCGGTCGAATTTCGATTTCGGTAGGTGACCGAAATTCGGCCGAAATTGATATATTGGTCGAAATTTGGGGGGGGGGGGGTCTAGTTCAAAAAGCCACCGAAATGACCGAAATTTCGGTCGAATTTCGACCGAAATTCGGCCGAAATTTCGTTTCGGTCCCTCACCGAAACGAAACCGAAATCCGACTTTTAAGGCCTCGACTGAAGGGAGTCGATGATGACTCACGCATCATGGAAGCGTAGAGATCTTATCGCATACGATCTAAGTCGACTAATCATACTAATCGATTGGGTAGCAGAATTTAATTTTTTTTGATGAAACCACATGGCACGGGAATAATCTCCTTGCCATTTCATCAAGATCACACGAGTAATCGGCTTACCTCTTGACGAGAGAGCACTTGTGGACGCGATGATGAGACACATGCTTCCCACAATCCAAAGCGACAATCCGAGTAAGGAATCTCCTGATTCGTCTCACAAAATTCAATGTCTCCTTCACGTGCACGAGACGCTGAAGAAGATGGATATCCGCATGCAGTCAGTCTGTCAGCATGACAGCAGTGCGATGATGATGAAGCTCTCAACAAACCCTAGCTGGATGTCAACCAAGAGTTGAGAGAGAGAGAGAGCACACTTGTAGAGAGAGAGAGTTGCAACTTTTGCTTCAACTTAATTGTGTAATGAAAACAACTAGGATTAGCCTTTCTTTTATACAAAATTGGATGGCTGGGATGCACTCCTAATGCAATCCTAATTGAAACAATGATCAAGATTTTGTGGCAACAATTTGCACCATTATAATTAAAAGAACAAATAATTTGAAGACATTCTTCAACAAATTCGATTCAATTAAAACTGATCTCATTCTCATGAATAAAAAGAAAGAAGAGAGCTACCATCCAAGAATGAGGAAATGAAATAGCCTCCTTCCTCATAGAAGGGTGGACGTCCCCCTTGAATAGCAGAGAGATTTTCTCCCTCCAATCTCCTTTTAATGTAATCTTATTACATTAATTCTTTATTCATAGAATTATTTGTCAACAAGATAACACCAAAAATTTGCAAATTATTTGTGACAATTGGAAAAAAATTATTGATTAATTATGAATCATATTCAACCAATATTAAATGTAACTCACATTTACTTTTAATTGTATAATGTGAATCCAATTCACATTTAATTGTATAATGCGAATCCAATTCAATCATGTTCTCAATTAAATATCTCTCTACGATATTATGAATCACATCCACAATATCCATGATTATTGTGGATAGTGATATCAATATTAATTATATCCATGATAAATAAATCCCATATAATTATCTTAAATGTCTCTCTACATGCGTTTAAATAATGTGAAACATATCCACATTATTAGTGATAATTAGAGCCAATTTAGTCATCAATTTTTCAATGCTTAGATATTGCCAATAGTGTAATTATTCTTATACTTTTTGAAGAACAATGTGCCTCCTCTGCTAGTACTTGGAGATATGGAGATGGCGACTGTATATTCCATGTATAGTGACTTGGATACCGAGATTTAATCTCATATCCAGATCTAAAAGACCTCTCGAAGATGTCTGATCAAGTCAGACTGAATATCCAATCTTTTCCTTGCATCCGAATCATACTATGTCCAATATTTGGATCAAGATTGGATAACTAGTCTACTGAGTGGAGTCTCTAAAATACAAATCTGTTTCATCACTCCACTGGAATGGAATTGTCATGGTTATACAATCGATTAAGATCACATCATCCTTGAGTATTCCAATATTCATACATCTTACATACTAGAAGACCTAATAAATCCGAAGTTCTGATCTTATTTGAGCAGTCTCATTCAGGGTTTTATCATTAAGTTTCTCATTTGATCATTGGTTATGTGTATCGATTATATGCTTTCCAAAAGCATATCATGTCTTATTTCCAAAATAAGATGACCAACATTAGAATTTGATTTATCACAATATCTCATGAGTGAGCTTGTCTTTCGGTTCAGTAGTGAACATGTTTGATCCCTTTGAGAGATTGTATTACTCATATACCATCGTATGCACACCTGCTCTGTATTACTCATATACCATCATATGCACACCTGCTCGCTAGTGTATAGACCTTGATTAGATCATCAACCTGATGGTATGCCTAATGTACATACTTAGATATATAGTAATAAGTTTGTCTCTGGTCAGAGTATGTGAGCTTATACGTGACAACATACGACATAGGTCTCAGTTATCTCGATCTCATTAACTCAACTCTTTGACCTAATTCATCCAATACCTCCGAACTTCTATTCCTATGCAGGGGACCCGCATAAAGAGGTTGGACGGATGTCAGGCTTTGGAGTAATGATTGACATCTCCTTCTCAGGCTGACATTTTAATAGGACCCGTATAAAGAGGTTGTCGGATGTCAGGCTTTGGATGTCAAACTAGTTATTCTTCATTTCAGATTAAGGAATGATATGCAATAACCTTTATTGCATAATGGCCCGTTGTAGGCTCACATGTCCAACAATCTCCCACCAACACAAAAAGTCATTAATGTGCTAATATTTAAACCCACACTCATGTGCTAATCATAAGCTATTTAGACAAATAGCTTGGACGACGCTGACTAGTCACTTTGTCTCGCGAGAATATGCCTAGTCTTTTTACAGACTTGCATATCTCCCAGTAACATTGCTCGCATCCAATGCGAACGTTGTATTTCATGCAACAAATACTCAATTTTGTTAAAGTAGTCTTAGTACCTTGCATCTTGCTAGTTTTAGCATTTGGCACAACTCATTAATTACCAGTAAGAGATTTCTATTATCATTATCAGAATGCTCTTATGCTTGGAGATCTCTATCTCCTTAGACTAAGATGTAATCTTAGGTCTTGTAAAGTATCTGTAGGCAAGACTTTTATATCACTATCTACAAAGTTCCAAGTTATTAAAGATAAGACTTTGATATCACTATCTCAAAAGTCTTGTGTCCTTGAAGATGCTTTTATTCTTTATGCAATTAAGTATTTTATCTCCATAGTAGATTGGTAATTGTTTACTACTCCCACTGCATGGCAAATGCCTGGCTTTTGTACATATCTGGTATACAATGAGCTTCCTAGATTTGATACACAAATGACATGCTTAGCATTCACATCCTCGACACTTTGAGGTGTTATCCCTTTAGATAGGTCAGTACCATATCTTAGGGGAAAGAAGTCTTCCTTTGAAATTTTCCAAGTGGGATCTTTCCCAAGTGTACCCTTCATATGACTATCCTAATGCTCTCTTCTCTTTCTTCTGAACAATTTCAGAACTAAGCTTTAAGAGGCATCCTTGAGATCTTTTATCTCAAAAGTATGGGACAACCAGATTATAAAATACTTATTATCATCCTTATATCATCGTAAATGATTGGGATTTTATCTATATTTAGCACAATGAACACAATGGTACTCCCACTAAGCTTCACATGGTTCATTAAGATTCTGTTTGAAATCATAACCTTTATAAGTTCATCAATTTCATGTTCTAACTATAAGAGGCTTGCTTAAGCCCATAGATGGAGTTGTCTTGCACACCTTGTCTTCCTCAATTATGAATCCCCGGGGTTACTTCATGTGAATATGCTTGTTGAGGTATTCATTGGGGAATGCGATCTTGACTTCCATCTTCCAAATGTCATAGTCAAGTTGTATAGCTACAATTAGCAATATTTTGATGTGTATAGGTATGGTCACTGGAGAGCAAGTCTCATTGCAAGTGATGTCTTTTCTTTGTATGTGGCCATTGGATATGACTGTGCTTTGAAGGTCTCTACCTTTTCATCAGCTTGTCTCTTTCTCTTGAAGATCCATTTACACCTAATGGGTTTGACCCTTATAGGTGGATCCTCGATGGTCCATACACAACACTTGTATATGAAGTCTACTTTAGACTTTATTGCTAACATCCATCGCTCCATATCATGATCCTCAAAAGCTTCATCATATGAAGTCTGATCATTGAAATTATACCCTTTAGGTGGTTTTACCACTCTTAAACTGATTTGAAGAGGCATAAGTGTTTCATCTTTAATTATCCTTTTAGTTTTCGAATTTTAAGAACCTCATTATCCCCTTAGGATTCGATGAGTCCCTTTACTCCATTTTTATCTTGATTCGTAAGGACGTCATCCTCTAAGAACCATACCATTAGAGATGAAAATTTTAAGAATCTTAAGGCCATAAAGTAGGTATCTAATACCATCCTCTATATACCTAATGAAATAACACTCTCTAATGCTAGATTCCGACTTACTTGCATTCATATTTTTGTCATGTACTAAGCAACCCTAAATACTCAAGTGTCTAATACTAGGCTTGGTTCCAAACCATACCTCACAAGGAGTTTTAGGTTCAGATTTGCTTGGAATCTTATTAAGGATGTATGTATACGTTGCAATCTCTACTGTATATACCCGGAAACTAATAAGTAATTATGCTAAGAGTTATCATTGATCGATCATATCAAACATGATTTAGTTGCATCTCCCTACAACTCCATTGAGCGAAAGTGTGTCTGGAGGAGTGACAACAACAACAAAGCCTTTTTCCCACAATTAAGTAGATTCTTTGCCTCCATTCGGATCTATCTTAGGTCAATCTCATGTTTATATCCAAAAAGCTAAGATCCCTTCGTATAGTCTCATTACAACACTTCTTGAGCCGCCCTTGCTCTTTCTTAGCCGGTTCAACATCTCAAAACTCGCATCTCCTAATTGGTGCATCATCTGACATTCTTCGCAAATGATCAAACCATCTTAAATGATTTTCTCGCATCTCATCGTTGATCGAAGCTACACCAACTTTCTTTTTGATTGCATCATTCCGAATCCGATCGTTACGTGTGTGTCCGCACTTCTACGTTAGCATTTTCATTTCTGTTAAGCCATTCTCTGCACATGTCTATAGTTTACATGCCACATTCAGATATATAAAGCATAGCAGGTCTCGCGGCTGCTTTGTAAAACTTGCCTTTGATTTTTAAAGGAATTTTCTTATCACAGTGATTAACAGAGGCTCCTCTCCACTTTAATCAGCCTACGTTTATTCTATTAGTAACATCTCCATCAATTTCTCCGTAATGTTGCAAAATAGATCCCATGTATCTAAAAGAATGTCTTCCAAATGTTATCATCGTCAATCTTCACCTCGATTCCTTCACCACTGCTTCCATCAAAGGTGCACTCTATATATTCAGTCTTAACCCTACTTATATTAAATCCTTTAGTCTCCAATGTATGTCTCCAAACCTCAAGCTTCTCATTTACTCCATCTCTAGTCTCATCGATCAACACAATATCATCAGTAAATAACATGCACCAAAGTATCTCATCCTGAATGTAACTCGTCAACTTGTCATAATCAAAGTAAAAAGAAATGAACTCGAAGTTGAAACTTGATGCAAACCACTGTTGATGTCAAAATAGTCAATCTTTCCAAACTAGATCCATACACAAGATAAAACCCCATCATACATATTCTTTATGAGGTTAATATATAGGACAAGAATTGGGATTTCCTTATTTAGCCAGGTCCTTTCGGGACAAGCAGATCATTTAAAGAGGATGAGCTTCAAGAGAATGATTCGGAGTTCTTGCAGAGTGGAACTATGCAGTACCAGACACGAGATAGATCTTCCAAAGAACAAGGTTTTTTTCGAATAAGCCAATTCATTTGGGACCCTATGGATCCATTCTTTTTCCTATTCAAAGATCAGCCCTTTGTCTCTATATTTTCACGTCGAGAATTCTTATGAAGAGATGTCAAAGGGGCTTATTACTTCCCAAACAAATCCTCCCACATCTATATATAAACGCTGGTTCATCAAGAATGCGCAAGAAAAATACATGTCTCTTGTCCAAAACTCTTCACGATCTCTCCTTGGACAGAATCATAAGTTTCTCCAAATCAATAAAAATCATATGGTTGTTCTTCCTTTTAGCTCAATAAATCTCCATTGTTCTTCTCAACAAATGGATGGCTTCTATAGTTGAGCGACCTGACATTAATTCGAATTGGTTTTCTTTTACTTTGGAAACTTGCCTCAACCTTCTTTCGATCACACGTTCCCAAATTTTCATAATGTGACTCATTAGCTTGACACCTTTGTAATTTGAACAATTTTGAATGTCTCATTTGTTCTTATAAAGAGGCACCATGATACTCCTCCAATTTTCAGGCATTTTCTTGCTTCACCAAATAACATTGAATAAATTCGTAAGCTAAGTCAAACCACACTCACCTAAAACTCTCCATACTTCTACAGGGATGTCATCCGGTCCTACACCTTTCCCAGGTCTCATAACCTTCAAAGCATCATCTACTTCCGTTCATTGTATTCGTATATAGCTTGCACGATTCAAGTAACTTTCACTACTAGCTAGATCACCCAAAGTGATTTCTCTATTTCCTTCCCTAATGAAAAGTTTATGGAAATACTGCTTCCATCTAGTCTCTATATCCTTCTGAGTAACAAGCACGCAACCTTCCTCATCCTTAATGCATCTTACTTGAGAAAGGTTTTTGGTCTTTCTTTTTCTTGCTTTGGCCAACCTGAATATATCCTTATGGCCCTCCTTAGAGTCTAGAGGAGTGAGATAGGAAAAATATTCATTTCTCTACAAGATATTCCTTAAAATTCATCTAATAGGTACTGACTACCTCGGTTAGATTGAATTTTATCCATGCTCATTCTAACTTTGGTTCTCAACCAAAGCTGTGAAATCTTTGAATACTTCAAAAGGTTTCAAATGGGTAAGGAAGAAATCTCATACCTCAAATAATCAATGGATATCACATATCATTTAATATTCATTGTGGTATAGATGGTTCACATATATCATATGTATGAGGTCTTGAATACCTCAACATCTTACACCATTTCTAGAGAATGGAGCATTGTACATTCTACTTTGAAGACAATATTCACAAGTATGTAAGCAATGAACTTTCAAACAATCTAAAATTCTATTTCTTATTAATATATTGATCATATCAATAGACTTATGT
This sequence comes from Ottelia alismoides, assembly GCA_037367405.1. Lineage (NCBI taxonomy): Eukaryota > Viridiplantae > Streptophyta > Magnoliopsida > Alismatales > Hydrocharitaceae > Ottelia > Ottelia alismoides. The sequence goes on along the minus strand of JAZKJV010007774.1, from coordinate 753,486 downwards.
CCTAGTCTTGATGCTAGATCATAGTCAAATGACCTCCATCACCCTTTTGAGCTTTTAAGGTTTAATTTCAGTATTAGAAATGTTGATGAATCATTCATTAATATTCTGAATTAGCATACTCCTCTAGCTATTAGATTACTATATGAAATATATCTATCATGCCTCTTTGTTCTATCTCAGAATGTGTGTTCTATTTCTAACAAATTTAGAAATAAACAATGAATCTATTCTAATATCTAGTTCATAGAGACATTATGTAAGACTAAGGTCTTTCCCACTGGAAAGAAGTAGTCTATCTATCAAATGAAGATTATTGCAACAAGTGCATCAACTCTCTTGTGGATGACTACAAACATTAAGATCAAGTTTCCTACAATCTTCTAAAACATTTGTAACCAATTGCTAGTGTTAGTAGAAGAATGAGATATAATTATCAGACTTCAATCTTATTTAATAAGTACTAAGTAGTCAATTTCAATGATGATATGTAGATGTAGGATATGTCGATGCACTATTTGAGTCATTCTCTAAGGATTCTAGATATTATGGATAGTCATACTTTCAGTATATCAGCTTGTTGCAGCATTGGCATTTATCCAACTCTTTGGATGTCACGTGTGTCGAAGTCACATAAGTACAATCAATTCTTTGACTCTCCTTACATGAGTCAGACCCATGCTTCCACTACGATTCTCTAAGGTCTAAACAACCATTGCTTAAGATGAAGGACTTCACTAATTGACATGTACTCAAAGGACTTCAATGTGAGATTATTTTCAACATTTCTACTTGCTTCATCTCTTTCATAAAATATGGAAAAAATACGAAGCTTCATGAAGGACTTGATAGATATAGTAGAATGATGGCACTCATCATATCCACACTCATCTTAACTTTTAAAGACTTCGGTTTAGGTAGGTACTCAAACATTTTGGGTACATCATCTCTTATGAAGTCACCATTTTGCATAATGCAGTGATTCGTATCATTCATGATTAAATGTTGAGAGCGCATATGGTTCTCAAAACATCCCCTTCGCTTTTAAGAAAGATCTTACCAACTATGACCATCATCGACATGTTACTTCCAAAGCACACTCAATGAGAGATCAAGACTGTAGCGACACACAGACCCTAGGTTGTTGTCCTACTTTCTATTTAATTGACGTTTTTCATTATTATGGGGAAGCTTGCATATTGTAACCACCTACATTATGTATCCAACTGCAAGTACTACATCTCGATCATGGATCCAATACATGATATTGTACTGGTAATGACTGAGTATAGATTTGCGTGGGTTTAGTGAATCTTATCTGAAATAAGATAATTTGCATAAATATATTTACTTCGATTAAGGTAATTATTATTTTAAATTAAAGCTGTCTCGCTTTTTGTTACCATGAAAGATCATTCCCTTTCGAACTTTCAAAGCATGAGGTATGCTAATCAAAACATCTCAAGCGAGATCTGGAATCTCCCTTCCACATTTACCACACCCCAATAATATGAGAAAATGCAACTTGGGTGAAGGAAGCGGGAACTCTTTACGCTTGCAAGTCCAACTTGCATTTTCCAATTCGGTCTTTAACACCCGAACCCACCACCCATAAGGTGATATTGACCCGTTGTCAATTGAATCTATCGTTAACAGGAATAGAACTCACTATGCGCAATGCAATGCTGCCTCAATTATATGGGGAACAACATTGGAGTCACTACACATGCAACCTTACTATTTCGAGAAGTAAAGAGCCTGATTCATGTGCGCTTGTACATTGAAGCTATGACTTTGCATAGGTGTTTCCGTCGTACAATCCATGGCGGTGGAATCCTTCGCCTTGATGGGAGACCATTGATGTCATCTTATGATCCTCCATAACCCATATAAATTTTGATTGATCAATTGAATCATATTCTTATGGCCAACCCTTCCAAGGGAAATCCAGTCTTATTAAAAATAGACTATGTATTTTTATTGGATTATATTAATTTAACAATATTAAATTAATCATCAATCCAATGCAACTAACAAACAATTCATTTGCATGATATTACTATATAATATATACCATCACTTAGTACATTTTTGTTATTCCAATTAGTTGTTAAAGTACATAGAGACTTCTTATGCTACCATTCCTTGAAACAGATCCGGCCAGGCCGTACAAATTATGTTAACATGGAGCACTTACACTGTAAATGTGGTGCATGGAGGAGGATGGCGAGAGTGCTCCGGAGCGGCGGGGTGTCCGGCCGTGAGAGAGAAGTGGAGAGGGGTGGTGCTGCGGAGGGAGGTGTATGGTGTTGGCGTAGGAGGGGAGGTGCGCATGGCGTTTCGAGCAGGGGGAGGTTTTCCTCGCGCGAGGGGGGGAGAGGTGGTAAGGGGTTCTTGGAGGTCGGAGGGGGAAGCAACGACGTTCCAGTGGTGGAGGGGGGACTTGGCGATCGTGGCAAGAGTCCGCAGTTCGTGGAGGCGGAGGGGGAGGATACTGTCTTGGGGGGGGGGTGGATGCATGTCTCCCACCGGAAGCCGGGGAGGAGATGTTTGCGCTGCGGAGTGAGGGGACATTTGGCGGCGATTTGCGTTGCTAGGCCGCGATGCTTTGCTTGTGGAGGTTTGGGCCACAAGATGGTTGATTGTGGCTCTCGTTCGCGGTCTGAAAGGAGTCGCTTTACGTTGAGGGGATCGGCTGTTCAGCTGAGGATCCCCCACACAAGGGTGGATGTGCATGGCATTGAAGGTCGCTCGTTTGCTCAGGTGGTGGCTGGTGGTGCGTGCAGCTCCTCGACGGGTGAAACGTCTTCGGTTCGAAAGGTGGTGCCTGCGTCGGCCAAAGAATCCTGTTGTGATGCTTTGATTGTTCGGAAAGAGGGTTGTCGGAGGTCGGAGGGTGGAAGGGCGATCATTGGCTTCTTCGTGGATGAATGCATGCCCATTGATGACGTGAACAACCTTCTCCGTGAGGTCCTGGGCGATCGGTTCTCGGGGGACGTCGTCGCCTTAAGCCCAAAGAGGTGCTGTGTTAGGTGGCTGTCGAACGAGCATCGTCTCAGGCTGATTCGTGGCGGTTTGGTGGGAGGGCTCTCTTAGAGGGACCTGCGCTTTGCGGACGGGGCCTGCGTTAATGTCGAGGTCTGCGTTGCTGAGGTTCGTGGTATCCCCTTCCTTTCTCGTTCGGTCCACTGCCTCAGGCGACCGCTGCGGAGATGGGGTGAGGTTCTGGCGATCACCGATGATGGAATGTCCCCAGGGTCAGACCCCTTCACGACGAGGATGCTTATTGAGTGTAACAAGTCCTTCTTGGATGAAGCGGTGGGCCGGGTCTTCTTCGAGAATTTGAAGATCGACCGCTCCTATTGCCGGTTGGAGATGTCGGTGGTGTCTCCTCCGCCGCCTCTGGTGGTGGTTGGTGGGGTCGTGCCTTCGGAGGCGAGACGAGGGAAGGGCGTCAATTCGATTCTCGAGGCACAGGTGTCCCTGCATGGCGCCGCTTCGGGGGGCTCGTCCCGCCATGATGCTTTCGTACGCCCTTTCGATTCCTTTGTACGTCCCCTCAATCCCTTATCATGGGATCACTGCATGATTGCTTCTCTTGGCGGTTTCTCTGGTGACGTGGCGGGAAGTTGCTCGGGGGTCGAGGGAGATTTCTGCTTTTGGAAAGGGGAGCCCGGGATCTCGTTACGGGCCTTCACTTCAGATTTTCGGGTGACCTGTCTTATGGCCGGACCCTCTTTCGGACCCTGGTGTGGATCTGTGGGGCGGATTGTGGAGCTGGATCCGTTTGAGCTTGATGCGGCGGCCCATCACTTACCCGCTCTTGGGCAGATGCTTGTGGAGTCGACTGGGGGGGAGGGAGTCCACCGCTTCGTGGCTCCCACTCTTTCAAATCCCGCGTGGAAGGGGACGCGGGCCTTCAAAAGGGGTCTCCTTCCTTTTCGCCCCGGCCTTTCCTCTCTCATTGTCATTCCGAGGTACCGGTGGAGGTTCCGGTGGCTGCTGAGGTTGAAGGGGAGTCTGGAAGAAGATCAGCAAAGAGGTACATGAGGAGAAACAGGTCGCGCACGCGGGTGGGGGAGATTCAGACACGCTTCACTCTGAAAGAGGCGGTGGCGGCTGCTGCTGGCGTGGTTCGATCAGGTGGGTGCTTAGAAGGTTCCTCATGAATGTGCTATCCTGGAATGTACGGGGGTTGGGGGATGCAGATAAGTGGAGAACGTTGGGTGCAAGGTTCACGGAGTGGGGCTGCGATGTGGTGTTGCTTCAGGAAACCAAGATTCAGGAGATAGGGGAAGCTCTTTGGCGGTCGTTTGGTGCGGGGAGCTTGGATGAGATTCGTGCTCTGGATGCGGAGGGCTCAACGGGTGGACTCCTCATTGCGTGGAGGTCAGCGACTTTCTCCTTTAACTCTGTCTTCAGGGGGTGCCATTCTATTACTGTGATCCTCACGAGGCTGGAGGACTCTTCTGCTATTGCGTTCTCCTGTGCTTACGGACCATGCTGCTATATTAAGAGGAGAGAATTGTGGGAGGAGCTTTTCGGGGTGAGCCCCCAGGTCGCGGGTCTTCCTTGGCTGATTGGGGGGGGGGGGGATTTTAATGTAACTTTGCGCGCTTCGGATAGACCCCGTTCGAGGGGGGGTGCGGATCCGGGCTCGGCAGATTTTTCACAACTTATTGACTCCCTGGCTCTGGAGGATCTACGTACGGCTGACGTTTTATACACGTGGAGAAATTCGTCCTCGAGGTCTTGCATTGATAGGTTTCTGGCTTCTAAGGACCTTATGACGGCTTTCCCCCTTGCTCTTGTTTCTTCCTGCCCGTGCTCCTACTCGGATCACACCCCTATCTTGTGGGACTTGGGTGTGTCGTCTCCCTCTTTTGGTTTCATTAGATACGAGAAGTGTTGGCTTCTGGAGTGCAGCTTCAAGAGCTTTGTGGCGGATATTTGGGGACAGGAGCGTGGTGGGGGGTCGGCTGTGGTGAGATTTGCTCGGAAGCTGGTGTTTTTACGGAAAAAATTGGCCGTTTATAAGAAAGAGTCGAGGGCTTCTCGGGCGACTGCCAGAAGGGAGGCGGAAGAGATCGTGACCTCTTTAGATGCTTTGGAGGGGGTCAGAGATCTTCGTGCCGACGAGTTGGCTTCCAGATCGGCTGCCCAGACGTGGGTGGAGCTGGAGGACCGGAAATAGGTGGCGGAGTGGCATCAGAGGGCAAGAATCTCATGGCTGAGGAGAGGGGACGCAAACTCATCTTACTTCCATCGGGTGGCTAGCGGCAGGAGACACTCAACTTTATTCGTTCCATCTCGTTTGATGGCAGGGTGGTGGTGGGGGAGGACGACCTGGGGAGGGAGGTTACGCAGTACTTCAAGGACCTTTCCTCTACGCGCACATCTAGGCGTTGGTTTTGGTCAGGGACGGGGGCCCAGAGTCTCTCGCCTCTGCTTCGCGACGACTTGACGAAGGAGGTGACTCTGGAGGAGGTCAAGAGGGCCGTCTGGGATCTCAACGACAATGGCTCGCCAGGGCCGGATGGGTTCCCGGTTGCTTTTTACAAGGATTTTTGGGAGCTGGTGGGGTAGGAGGTCTTGGAGGTTATTGTCGAATTTTGTAGGGGTAATGCTGGCTTCGACAAAATCAATAGGGCTATCATTGTTTTGCTGTCAAAGTTATCCTTCGCCGAGCGTATTGAGGACTTCCGTCCTGTTGCTATTTTGAATGGTCTTTATTTGATTGTGGCGAAGGTGTTCACTCGTAGGCTGGCCCCGTTGCTTGATGGCACCGGTGCAGGCGACATTCATTCGTGGTCGTCAGATTGCCGATGTCACGGCTTTGGCTTCTGAGATGGTCGCGAGTTGGGTAAGGGAAGGAGCTCGTGGTGTGCTTTGGAAAGTCGACTTTGCTAAGGCTTATGACTCGCTCGATTGGAATTTCTTGTGGTCGGTTCTGAGAGCTCGTGGTTTTCCGGAGATTTGGATCTCTTGGATGCATCGCTGCGTCTCCACGGCTTCTTTCTCGATTATGATTAATGGGCGCATGGCGGGTGATCGGTTCCAGCCACGGAGAGGGGTGCGGCAAGGCTGCCCTTTGGTCCCCCTTCTGTTTGTCCTGGCGGTTGATGTGCTTGCTCGGATGGCGGCTCGTGTGGTTGATAGTGGTCTCTCTATGGGCTTTTCCTGCGGCGAGCGGGTGATCCTGATCCTTCAGTACGCCGACGATACGATCGTGTTCATTAAAGGAGGGTGTGAGGAGGTCAGGGGCATGGCCGCGACTTTGGAGGTGTTCAACGAGTTATCGGGCCTGCTCATAAATTCGAGCAAGTCCAAGGTGGTCCCCTTTGGCTTAGATGCGGAGGAGGCATCTGATTGTGGTCTGGCCCTTGGCTCTCCCCCTGCCCTTCTTCCGATTGACCACTTGGGCATGCCTTTGGGGGCGGGTAGGGCTCGGCTCCGCGACTGGTTCAAGGTGGTCGAAAAGGTGGAGGTGCGGCTCTCCGGGTGGAGTTCGGCCTTGCTTTCGAGGGGTGGCCGCCTCGTCCTCATCAAATCAGTCTTATCTTCTATCCCCGTTTACTATCTCTCCAATTGGCAGCTGCCTGTGGGGGTCCGTAAGCGTATTGAGAAATTGATGCGGAAATTTCTGTGGGGAGAAGGGGGCCATCGACGTGTGGGCCGCATCTGGTGGGGTGGGAGGAGGTGACGAAGAGGAAGTGTGACGGGGGCCTTGGCATCCGCAGGCTTGACCGTGTCAATGATGCCCTACTCTTGAAGTAGGTGAACAGATTATGGGGTGACAACGACGACTTCTGCTCGACCGTCTTACGTGAGATTCTTGGTTTACATGGGGTGATGCTTGGGGCGGTTAGCTGTCTCCGCTCTCAGACACCCTTTTGGCTCGGGGCGATGGCGGTGGGCCAACGTTACTCTGACCTTTTTGTTCCTAGCCTCGTGGACAGAAGGACTTTCAGCTTCTGGTCGGACAGGTGGGTTGGTGGGGCTCCTTTACGGGAGTCGATTCCGCGGTTATTTGCTTTGGCGGCCGATGTCCACGCTTCTGTGGCATCGTGTTGGTGGGGTTATGGCTGGCTTCCAATCCTTCTTGGCAACCTCTCTGATCAAAGGTTCGAGAAGTTTCTTAGTCTTCTGGATGCTATTGAAATGCGCCCAGACCCACGAGGGGGAGAGATCACTGGGCCTGGCGGGCGGGCCCCTTCACGACGAGGAAGGCTTTCATGGCGATTTCCCACCACCCTCAGCTGCGGACGAATCCCTTGAGTCGTGACTGCACCTTTTTATGGGCCCTGAAGCTCCCGGAGAGGGTGACTATTTTCCTCTGGCTCTTTCGCAGGGGGAGGATTTTAACGAGGGATCGATGTGCTAGGTTGCTTGGTGGCTTGGCTTCGGTAGACTTGCGGCAACGACGTGGAATCCTTAAATCACCTTTTCTTCTCTTGCCCTGTGATTGTGGGTGTTTGGGAGGAGGCGAGGTTGGCTTGGATTAATACTGCTGACTCGGCCGCTTTCTGGGAATCTGTTCTGTCAAACAAGGGTAGGGATCGCAGGGATATCTTGAGTCTCTTCGCGTGCATTTGGGCGATCTGGCTGGGGCGTAACGCCACGATTTTTAGGGGCCAGCATTTTACAAAGAAAATGTAATGTCTCTCTCGGCCCGTCTAACTGTCGAGTGGTCGTTGGTGTAACCCACGCTTGGTTGGTTGGGTGGGGTCTTCTTGGACCTGTCTCTCTTTTCTTGCTTCTCCCCTTGTATATACCTTTTTTGCTTTCCAGCTTTTTAATAAAGAAAAAGGGGCGAGCACCACGACGTGTCTCCCCGAAGTGTTAGACTTCAAAAAAAATGTGGTGCAGGGTGTCAATTAGTTAACCCATTAGCATATCCAGGTCTAGACACCATCACCATTCCAATTTGAGACAACGTAATTGGTACAAATTGTACTAATGGGGTTTATCGATCTTTCGACCATGTATAATACTATATAACAATCACTCATAAATTTATGTATATTAAAGCATTTTTAATTTTCCTAAACTTATAGTCATATCAAGCAAACAAGTTGGTTTTGCATGTAAAAGTTGAACTACAACTATTGTAGCTTCAAGGTAGGGTTTGTCATGAGGCAATCGTTCAATAAAAGTTGATGGTTCTCAAATATTTCTTTAAATATATGAATCATCATCTAATCATGAGAAATTCATAATTTCAATGATTTATATTGAATGATAAACAAATTAAAAGATGCCATCAAGATGATCCAATCATCTTCCGACCCATCCCTACTAAATATCATATATTTAGGGCAAACAGAGTCAGAATCATGTAAAATAAATTGAGCGGTTTGCTGATTTGGTTATTAACATAATTAATGTGTTTTAAACATGTCTCATGATGGGAAAACAATAACTAAAATTTATCAAGTTACAGATCTGAAATTCATGCAAAAACAACACATTGCAAGAACTTTTTGAATCTAAAACGATGTCCGATTGTTGCCAACCTTTGACGAGCCTTTTGAGGTCATGTTTAGACATTCGAAATATGATTTAGTATCCCAAAATTCGTTCATATCATGTCAAAACAGTAGCCATATCATATATGCACAAAATCGATTCGAAATCCAATTTACGCGAAAAAACAAGTTCCCGTGCATCCAATATCCAGAACCTTGTTCCTTAGAGTTTGGATCATATCCAAAACCTTTAACCAATGCTCTGATATTACTTGAAGGGAATTGATGAAGACTCGTGCATCACAGAAGTGTGGAGATCATATCGCATACGATATAGGTCATCACAGAAGTGTGGATATCATATCACATACGATCTAGGTCGACTATTCATATTAGTCGATGGGGCAATGGAATTTAAAAATTTTCGATGAAACCATATGACACGAGAACAATTCCCTTGGCGTTTCATCCACATCTAATTGTATAACGTGAATCCAATTCATATTAACTTTTAAATTGTGATTTATATTCACAATTAAATATCTCTTTATGATATTATGGATCACATCCAAAATATCCCTGATTATTGTGAATAGTACTATCCACATTAATTATATCTAATATAATTAAATCTAATTTAATTATCTTAGATGCTACATGTGTCTACATAATGTGAATCATATCCACATTATTAATGATAATTAAATCCAGTTTAATCATTAATTTTCCAATTCTTAGATATTAGGAATTATTCTTGAACTCTTTGAAGAACAATGTACCTCCTTCGTAGATACCTGGAGATAATGACATGGCGACTGTATATTTCCATATATAGTGACTTGGATACTGAGATCTAATCTCATATCCATATATAGAAGACTCAGAGATGTCTGATCAAGTCAGACAGAATATCCAATCTTCTCATTGCATATCATATTCAGATCAGTGTCCAACATTTGGACCAAGATTGGATAACTAGTCTATTGAGTGGGATCTCTAAAATCCAAATATGTTTCATCACTTCATTGGAATGGAAATGTCATGGTTATACAATCTATTAAGATCACATCACCCTTGAGTATTCCGATACCCATACATCTTGTACACTGGAAAACCTAGAATAAATCTGAAGTTATGATTTTATTTGAACTGTCTCCTTCGGGGTTTTTCTTTAAGTTTCTCATTTGATCATTGGGAATGGATATCGATCATATGATTTCCAAAAGCATATATTATGCCTTCAAATCTTGTTTTATTTCCAAAACAAGATGACCAACGTTGGAATTTGGTTTTATCCTAATATCTCATGCGTGAGCTTGCGTCTTCTGGTTTAGTAGTGAACATGTATGATCCCTTTGAGAGATTATATTACTCATATGCCCTCGTATGCACACCCGTTCACCAGTGTACAAACCTTGATTAGATCATCAACCTAATGGTCTTTCTAATGTACATACTTAGATATATAGTAATATATTTGTCTCTGATCAAAGGATACATATGTCTTAGTTATCTCGATATCGTTAAGTCAACTCTTTGACCTATTTCATTCAACACCTCCAAACATCTATTCCTATGCATAAGATCCGTGTCAAGAGGTCGGTCGGATGTTAGGCTTTAAAATAAGGATTGCCATCTCCTTCTTAGATTGGAGATCCCTGCTTGATAATTACTTGACGGTGTGGTTGAGTTCTCAATCTAACTCTTTAGATATTCAACCCTACACTAGCCTCATTGATCAATCCTTTGGATCAACATTTGTATGATATCAAGATGGTCATGGTACATAACCCTAATTGTATTACGAGACCTATTATGCAATTTAGTTATTCTTCATTTCAGATTAAAGAATGATCTGCAATAACCTTTATTGCGTAATGGCTCGTCGTAAGCTCACATGTCTGACAAAGACCCTAGAGTGAGTGGCCTATTTTGTAGTCACCCTCACCTTCAAAATGGCACCTTGTTGACTTTTATGTAGTATTGTCTTTGAATTGATGAAGTCTTGCCCTTGACTCTGAAATAGGAATGAGGAGCATGACTCTGAAATAAGAGGGTTTTGGTGACATCCAAAAGGAAAAGTTGCAAAAGTCGGTGGTCGGTACTCTGTCGGTCGGGTCACTGATTAAGGATTAATCGGTAGTTGGGCGATTAATCAAATTTAGTGAGGCTTTAATCGACTGTGATTTTTTAAATATAAAAATTATTTTTATACATATATTATTATATATTTATATAGATATATTTTTTTACTGTCATAATGAATCAAAAGAAGTAATTGAATTTAAATAAAACATTAAGCGTATTAGAATAAGTTGGCTTTTAAAGGTAAAAAAAATATGGTATCTCTAAGCAAAAATTGGTTGACTAGTGGACCTAGTCGGAATTGGTCGGTACACAATCGACCACCCCACTGACCATACTAGTTGGACCTACTAGTCGGGCTAGTCGGGTGACTTTCACAACATTGCCGAAAGGTGACGATGTTTGTGTTCGGCCACCCGTTTTGTTGGGATGTATATAAGCACATGAAGTTTAATGTACAATACCAAAGTTCTGAAGAACTGTGAGAGTTGTAAGGTACAAAATTCTAATACATTGTCAGAACTAATATATTTGACATTTGCAGAAAAAGTATTCTTTCTTTCATTAATAAAAGACTGAATAACATGACCGACATCATACTTAAGTAGAAATACCTAAGATAATCGAGAAAAGTCTTCAACAACAAGATAAAACCTGTGTCCCTGGTGGTCTGGGACATGACTCGAACCCCAAATATTGAGATGGATCAACTCAAAAATACTATGACTACTACGACCCTAGCGACTCTGAAAAGTAGACTGGTGGTGCTTCCTAAGATGGCAAGCCTTGCACTTGAGGATAGAGCGAGGAGAAATCTAAGGAAGGACATGGCACAACTTATGCAGAGGAAGGTGACCAATCCGAAGATGCCACATATAAAGGGAGATCGATCCAGTGCGAATGGTCGAAGCACCAATATATGGGGACTAGATCAGTCTATAGAGACCTCCTTGCTCACTACCGGATCCAATCACCCTGCCCCTAAAAATGTCCTGAAACTTAAGAGAAGACAGATCAAATATGGTACGATAATGTAAGTCTTTGCACGATAATGTAAGTCTTTGGTGATTTGATTAATATTAAATAAATTCATAGAAAATCAGGAGCATTAATATATTCTGTAGACGCATTGTCGAAGTCAACTACACCTCCCCTGCTCAGTAATGGGAGAGTGGGTCTGATATGCTATAACTACAGATTTATCTGGATGAATCAATCTGTATGCACTAAATTGTCCTCTATCACTACAGAGACGGTGTGAAGCTCCTAAATCTATAATCCATTTTGACAAATATGCTCTATAACAGCCAGTAAAATCATATGTTGTACCCGATGTGGTAGCAGATGCTGACGCATCTTTCTTTGAAGATCCTAAAGGAGCAGTAGATGACCTAGGCGCATGCATAATCTCTCTCAGTCATGTCACAAGCTCATCGAACCTCTGATCAGATACTGGAGGAGCACCGGCTGGATGAGTCTGCTCTACAACACGGGTTGAAGCAGCGAAGACATGCTTCGAGTAGCATGTATCCTCAGAATGACCTAGTTTGTGGCAGTAAGTGCACGACTGATGGGATCGACTGCCCCCTCCCCTGCCATGGGTACCATATCTGCGGTATTGCGTAAAACTCCCTCTACCACCAGATGCGACCATAGCCGAGGAGGTATGTGACTATTGAGGAGCACCACCGAGTACTATAGGGAGACAACTCAATCTACGATATGCCTCCTCCATTGGATGTATAGTGGCATCTGTAAGGATTTGTGATCGAGCTATGCCATATTCAGGATAAAGAACCGCTAGAAATACTTCAGTCATCACAAAATCTTTGTAAGTCTTGAGTTGTTCCAGCAAAGAAGTCAAGGGAATGAAACCATGTAGCTTCTCAAACATACCCTTGAGATAAGTGTAATGGGTATGAAGAGTATGTTCGTTCTACTTAAATATGAAGGTATCATGCTGGCAGTATCTTCGACTCATTCTTCACATACAAGTAAGTTGCAACGAGGATGTCCCACATCGCCTTTGCGGTGGGCTGACTCAAAATATCATTGGCTATCTCCACGTACATCGTCTCGAACAACCAGACACGCACATATGCGTCATCTGCCTTCCATGAGGCATAACCCCGGTCTTCTCGATTAATTCATCATGCCGCGGTCTTGTTGATTGATTCATCCTGCGTCAGAATGTGTTTCTTGCCGTAGCACTTCATTAGGCTCAGGAATTGCATAACCCATAATTCATAATTAGTCCCATCCATCTTGACAATGTGTGTTGAACCTTTGAAGGCACCCAAGGATGGGACACTGACTTTGGAGTCAGCTCTGTTGTTTGACATGATGACGACTGCTACGAAGACTGGGATTGTAGACACGGATAAATGCGTCTACACAGTTATATAAGAAGATGATTATAGGTGTAGACTCATACCACAATCTCTTCCATCCGTTTGAGTCTTATCCGAGTAATTAGGGCGGTTTAGATGATCAAACAACACCCGAAAACCCCAAAATCAGATTGAACAGAGAACAAATTACTCTTGGAAGTGATTTTCAGATCTCAACGGATGTTGGATAGGGCCTCTAGGACACCACAAGGATTGCAACTACTCGAAAGGGGAGGGAAAACCCCTTTATGGTGGTGGTGGTGTTGGGTGGCTGCCGCTGCTATTGTGGTCTCACGGCAGCGACAGTGGCCACAATGTTGTTGCTGCTGTGCAGCACCCGCGATGGTGCGGCGATGGCCTATGACTGGTGTTGTTGCCACCGAATAGAAAGGGAACGAGTCCCCTTAGGGCTTTTTGTGGGGAAGGATGGCTAGAGCACATGCTCCGGTCTAGGACCGTCGCTCTGATACCATGTGAAAATGAGAAAAGATTAACTGTATTCCGTTATGTTATGATCCTAGGGATCTCTTATATAGGAGAAAAATCCTACGGGAAATTACATAAAGTAGACATAGGAGTAAGAAATATGAGTAAAGGACAAATAAAAAACAATTATCTCAACGCATGTCCTATACTTGAACCTCATAAACGATATGTATGATAGATCTTCATCTTGTGTAAGGATCCAGTCTGGAACGACTGACTATTTTGACATCAACTTGGTTCTGCATCAAGGTTCAGCTTTGAGTCCATTCCTTTTTACTTTGATTGTGAACGAGTTGACTAGTCACATTTAGGATGATTACCTTGATGTATGCTATTTGCTGATGATTGTGTTGATTGATGAGACTAGAGATGGAGTAAATGAGAAGCTTGAAGTTTGGAGACATGCATTAAAGACTAAATGATTTCGTATAAAAGGGGCTAAAACTGAATATATGGAGTGTACTTTTGATGAAAACAATGGTGATAACATTATGAAGAAAGATCCTTTTAGATACTTGGGATCTATTTTGCAACATGATGGGGAATTGATGGAGATGTTACTCATAGAATAAATGCAGGTTGGCTAAAGTGGAGAGGAGGTCGGTTGATGCACCGATTAGGATGTGCGAGTTTTGGGATGTTGAGCTGGCTATGAGATGGCGAGGAAAGCCCAAGAAGTGTTAGAATGAAATTATCTGAAGGGAACTTAGTTTTTGATCTAAGCCCGAGAATAACTCAAGATAGATCTAAATGGAGGTTAAGAATCCATGTAGTCAACCCTACTTAATGTAGGAAAAGGCTTTGTTGTTTTTGTTGTGGACTCTTTACTTCCATATCTTGTGTATGTTTGACTTCCATGGATGGACTTGCCTACATACTGCTCGCAACCATAGTGGCTTGCTTCCTATCCGATGCTCAATGATTAGTTTGCTCGGTTCCTTCCTCACAACAAAGAGAGCAACTGAAAGTCATATGTTTGAAGCTTGCTAGCTACTTATATATAATATTATATATAATATTAAGCAACATACTCATATGCATTATTTTTGGATGGTTTGTATATGAAACTTATTACCGATGCGAATGTGGGTTTAGGTTCCGGATTCCTTTATGGATACGAAACATGAACTTGCCCAACCTTGAATACACATGCATACATATGTCTCTGTGTGTTTTACCGTATATAAAATCTGACCAGCATTTATTAGTCTTCAACTCACCTATATAAAAGTTTTGTTGTATTTGCCCCTATCCATCCACTCGTTCAGATTCAACTGTCTTTTTGTATCTCTAGCATACAATTGTTTCTAATACAATAGAGACAAACCATCCAATGAATATAAGTCCACTGTATTATCTACGTACACATATATTTGATATCCTCGCACATACTTTACACAGTATGTTTTCAATGAACTATTTGTCAACGTGTTGAGCATCTTCAATACTCTCATGCAATGTATATCTTTGGCATCCTTAAACAAATCATGCCTCGGATTAGCTTAGGATTGACTCTATGTTGAATATATGAGTGAAGATTATGTATTAACTCTATTTTATTATCTTTTTTTGAAAAAAGATGTGTATATAGTTAATTAGAATTGAATTTAAATTTATATGAAGATATCCATTAGGTACATTTATACCCGTTAGCCGTTAGGTATATGTGTATCCACTTAAAACCCCCGAAAACAAATTTTGTAGTGATTATATATATATATATATATATGGGTAAAATGGTGCTGCCCCCAGGGGTAGCTAACTTAGCTCCCCTACTCTATTTTCCTTATAGTTTTTATTTTTTTTTGCAAAATAAAATCGTGTAAATTCATTATTATATCCCTATATTATGTCATTCAAATTTCGTGAGAAACAGAGACTCTTACGACCTCCATCCAGAAAGGATCGATTTAAAAAATCCTATGACCGTTAAAAAATGACTGTTTAGATGAAGGCCGTAAGAGTCTTTGTTTCGCACGAAATTTAAATAGCATAATATAGGGATATAGTGATGAATATTCACAGAAGAAATTTTCAAAAAAAAAACTATGGAAAATGGGGCGAAGGGAGCTAAGTTAGCTCCCCCTAAGGGGCAACCCCATTTTTCCCTATATATAGGTATGGTTTGTAGATATTAATACCCGCCCTCAATCCAACCAGATGAGATCCCACCTCCAGTCCCTTCCCTGACCCCATTTCTTCTCCCGCTCGTGACTTGGAGCGCTCTCTCATTTTGTACGCATTCCCACCCAAAGTCCTATATGATTGATGTGTTTCTAATTTTTCTTCTTAGATCGTCGCACTTTCCCTTACCTTCTCTTCCTTTTTGAAAATTTAAATTGTATCTTCTTAAGAGGGTCCACAACACTCTGATTAAATATGGATCACATGATAACGAGAACAATGCTATTGATCTTGAGGTGCATGCACTTTTGGGAATCAAGATTTTACTATGGCTGCTTGAAGGGACATTATGACTTGTAATTTCAAGAATGCATTTTATCCTACCTGTGAGACAGTCTACTTGATCTGTCTGAGGGAGGACGCCGATCTCTCTTATATATTTCTGTTGTGATTTTGCAAAGGATATCTGGAAAGGTTCAGAGCTTTCATCCGTAGACACTACGGAGTTGGAGGAATTTTTGTGCAACTTTTAGGGATGTGACATCCTGGTCCAAGTGGGAGAGAGATCGTCTTTTTTCCCTTTATCTGGCTAGCGAGAACTGCAGTGGTTTTTTCGGGGTGAATATTTTTATGAAGAAAATATGAGTGTCCATGTGCTTGTTCTGTTTAAATCTTGGCTGACGTCCGTGTAATTGTTGTCTCAGTTTGTGAATAATGGAGTTATATTTTGAGTAAGCGCATTCTTTTTTACCACGCCTTTACTTGAAAAAACCCCGAAGAAACTATACTGACTGATCATGTGCATTAGTATGACCTTTTAATCGTATTTAAAGATTGATTGCCATGTCATGGATCTAGTCAGGCCTATTTTATTCAAGTTGATTTATGAGCAGCACCTCCTCTGCTTGCATCTTATGTCATGCAAGAGGAACATCAAACATGGACATCTCATTAGTAGGACTATCAAATGAGATGAGTCTATGGTGCTTATACTCAACTAAATTTTTTTACTATTATGGTTCTGCAAAACGCAATTATTTGTAGTTACTTTTAATTTTCTTGGTACAACACAACTAATCTTCATCTTGTGTAAGAATCCAGATTGCATCAACGTTCAGCTTTGAGTCCATTCCTTTTTCTTTGATTATGGACGATTTGACCAGTCACAGTCATGATGAGATACCTTGATGTTTGTTATTCACCGATGATATTGTGTTGATTGGCGAGACAAGAGATGGAGTAAATGAGAAGTTGGAGGTTTGGAGACATGCCTCGAAGATTAAAGGATTCCATATAAGTAGGGCTAAAACTGAATATATGGAGTACACATTTGATGGAAATAACGATGGAGGATTTGGGGTGAAGATTGGTGACGATAACATTCAGAAGAAAGATTATTTTGGATACTTGGGATCTTCAAGAGTCGTACTCAGAATGAGGCAATCGATTTAGACATAAGAGTTAACGTCTGAACAATGCAGAACTCAGAGATTTAAGTCTAGAACCTGAAGTTTTTAAAATCCTACTTCTCGGTAAAGCTCCTCTAAAAATTAAGCGGATTAAGGCCAAATCAAGTCCACTCTCAACTTCTGCTCGTAACTTAGTTCAGAACCCAATGAGTTTTCACCAGTACGTATTCATGATATGTCGAATGAAGTATATGTGCATGAGATGCATTTCTTTTCATTTCATTTTTGTTGATTTTTTAAATAATTTGTTTGAATTTTACAATAGTTTTTTGCAACAACACCAACAAAACCTTTTCCCACATTAAGTATGGCCGACTTCATGGATTCTTTACCTCCATGCGGATCTATCTTGGGTCATCGTCAGTTTTTGAATAAGCAAACATGGGAGCCCTCCCGAGGCGGGAGTCACCACACCAAAGTATTCATTAATAAACGAGAAGGTACATCAGTTTGATATCCAGAATTATACAAAGCATTACAATGCACAAGTACATTTTCAAAGTAAAACCGTTGCCCCTTGAAAATTGTATCATTCCTGCCAAGCCAAATAGGCCAGAGCGCGACAAAGGGCTTGGAGACATCATCAGATGACCCAAGTCCGACGCCCGAATATATCTCCAAAACTGTTCCGCATCTGATGTCCGAACCCACGGAAGCCCCATAGAATCCCACACATTTGTCGAAGACCTGCATCCAAAGAAAATGTGGTCCGCATCCTCCATGTCCTCCTCGCATCTGTCACACTTCAAATCCGTCACACCCAACAGCCTGCCTCTTCTCACTTTATCACATATACGGTCTCTCCTCAGACACCAAAGAAAGACCTTAACCCGAGTAGGAATCTTAGCCGCCCAAATGACCTTCAAGCCAGCACATAGATCTTCGTCGCGCTCCACCCTACCACCACTCAACTTCTGATAAGCAATCTTTACCAAGAACTTACCATCTGCCAACTCAAAATGATCCGGCTCTCCCGACATCTCCCCGACAGGGGGAATCTCCGACAACAACCACAAAAATTCCTCCAACCTCTGATCCGAGAGAGCCGCAAGGAAGCTCGACGCCCATGACCCAGAGTCAGCCACCTCCGCCACCCGCGCCCCCCTGTCGACGGTTAACGCCATCAACCTAGGAAAGCGGTAGGCCAACGCCCCCTCCCTCGTCCAGTCATCCTGCCAAAAACAGAAAAAGAAACCATTCCCCAACTTCGGCCGAAGGAGAGACCTGAGCTCCGGAATCACGGCACGGATCCCACTCCACAACGAAGACTCATGACACTTCCTCACAACCACCAACTCCCCTGTGATACCATAAATCACTCTCAGCAACCGCAAAATCGGCGAATCGGATGGACCCCAAATGCGCACCACCCATTTGGTTAACAAGGCTTTGTTCACTGATTCCACGTCCCTGACACCTAGGCCCCTCTCCGAAACAGGTACAACAAGATCCTTCCATGCCACCAGGTGCAACCCCCTCGTTGTCTGCCTTCCATCTGACCAGAAAAAAGATCTCATCAGAGCCTCCACCTTCCTTCTAACACCAACCGGCATTAATCTCGTCGAGAAGAAAAAAATCGGAATGGCTGAAAGAACATGCTTCAATAATGTAAACTTTCCATCCTTGGACAGAGTGGTAGCCTTCCACCCTTCCAACTGCTCCTCCATTCTTCGAAGAACACAATCCTAATCGGACTTCCTCAGCCTGCCATCAACCAGAGGTAACCCCAAATAGGTTATCGGTAATCTCTCCAGAGGGCATCATGCCCACGCCGCTAGCCTGTTACTCTCCTCGCCATCCATCCCCATTGGAACCAGGACCGACTTCTGCCTGTTAATCTGCAACCCAAAGAGAGTCAAACAAATCTACCAAAATAGCCGCATTGTGGTTCTGCTCCTCCGTCCCCCCAGGAAGATCAACGTGTCATCCGCTTACTGCAACACCGGAACAGATTGTGGTTTTGCTCGGTTTCTTCTCGACCTCGGTCATTTTCGGATCATAGTCCCATTATTTGGGATTCGGGCGAGTCCTCCCGACCGCGTGGTATTTTTCGTTATGAGAAGAGATGGCTTCTGGAGCCTAATTTTAAGGAGCTGGTGCGCAATCATTGGTCCCAGACGTCCTTCCCTGGTGATGCGGCTCGCCGCTTTGCTCGTAAGCTCTCGTCCCTTCGACGTGTTCTCGCTTCCTTCAAATTTTCTACTCGTCAGGCTAGACTTTCCAATCGTAATGGGGCTGAGGCGATTATTCTTCGTTTGGATCGCTTGGAGAACGTTAGGGAGCTATCCCCGGAGGAATTAATCGAAAGATCTTCAGCTTTGCAGATTGTTTCGGAGGATGACAGGAAAAGAGCCATTGATTGGAGACAACGTTCGCGGCTTCGTTGGATCAAGGATGGGGACGCTAATACCGCTTTTTTCCACCGGGTCGCCAGTGCGCGTAAACGCGCTAACTGTATTTCTTCCCTCGAGATTGGGGACGCTTTATTTCAGGGTGATCGTGAGATGGGCTCGGCTTTGGTTAACTACTTCAAAAATCTTTTCAATCGCCTCCCTCCTTCCTCCTGGCGTTGGACGGCGTCCGGGATCCCCTCGCTCCCTAGCTCGGACGCAGCTACTTTATCTCGGCCTTTCTCGCTTGACGAGCTTAAGAGGGCGGTTTGGGACCTTAACGTTGACGCCTCTCCTGGCCCCGATGGATTCCCAATCTCCTTCTATAGGGACTTTTGGGATGTTGTCGCCAATGATGTCTTGGACGTGGCTCTAGAGTTTTGCGAGGGGAACCGGGGCTTCAACAGGATTAACCGGGCTTCTGTGGTTCTCATTCCGAAGTCCCAGGGAGCTTGTCGTATTGAGGATTTCCGCCCTATTGCGATTTCCAATGGCATTTACTTAATCATTGCGAAGGCTTTAGCTAGGCGCCTTGCGCCCCTTCTTGGCTCTCTCATTTCACCCGCCCAAGCAGCCTTTGTCCAAGGGAGGCAAATTTCAGATTGTTACGCCCTGGCATCCGCGATCATTGACGGTTGGCACAGGAATGGTACGAAGGGAATTCTCTGGAAAATTGATTTTGCTAAGGCTTATGACTCCTTGGACTGGCGTTTCTTATGGTCGGTTTTGAAGTCTCGGGGCTTCCCACCGTTGTGGATTTCGTGGATCCGACGCTGTGTTACTACCGTATCCTTCTCCTTATCTCTTAACGGTCGGCCGGCTGGGGGCCTCTTCCAGCCTCGCAGGGGGGTTCGTCAGGGTTGCCCCCTTGCCCCCCTTCTCTTTGTTCTGGCGGCTGACGTGTTGCCGCGTATGATTCAGGGTGTCACCAACGCTGGGCTTACTCGCGGATGCACTATGGGTGATCAACATATCCCTCTCCTTCAATATGCGGACGACGCCTTATGCTTTATCGAGGGGGAGCGGTTTCGGTCTTTGGGGATGGCCACTACGGTCCAACTTTTTTGCGAAATGTCGGGGCTCCGCATCAATGAGGCCAAGTCGAAGTTTGTGCCTTTCGCTCTCTCGTCTTTGGAGGCTGGGGAATGCTCCTCTATATTGGGGGCTTCTCTCGGGGAACTTCCGTTGGATTATCTGGGATTACCCCTCTCGGTGGGCCGTGCGCGCTTGCGTGATTATCAGAGGGTGGTGGAGAAGGTTGAGGCAAGGCTGGCTGGTTGACGTTCGTCGCTGCTGTCCAGAGGTGGGCGTTTGGTTCTTCTTAAATCCGTCCTTTCGGCTATCCCCATCTATTTCTTATCGGCGCGCGGCCTGCCTAAGGGGATTCGGCTTCGCTTGGAGAAATGTATGAGGGGCTTCCTATGGGGTAAGAATGGAATTGATAGAAGAGGAATTCATCTGGTTGGCTGGGATGACATTTCGCGTCCTAAACGCGACGGGGGTCTGGGTGTTCGGCGCCTGGAGGTAATGCGTGACGCTTTGCTTCTCAAGTGGGCGACGAGGCTTTTAAGTCGGGATGATTGTTTCCTTGTGCGGTGCCTACGCATTGCGGCGGGGAATGCCTTTCTCTCCGTCTTTGACGGTCGCTCCCACGATCATTCTCCCACCTTCTGGCGCGAGGCCTTCGCTGTCTTCAACCGCAATCGATCCTTGTTTAGGCCGACTCTCGGCGATGGGAACTCTTTCCGTTTCTGGACAATGGACTGGTCTGGTAATGGCATATTCAAGAACCTTTTTCCGAGACTTTTTGCGCTGGCCGGGGACAAATGCGCATCGGTGGCTTTGTGCTGGACCGATGGCTCCTGGTGTCCGACTTTGGTGGATAATCTTTCCGATCAGCGGCTGAATGACTTTTCCGCGCTGATGGCTTTACTTGTGGACGCCCCTACTCCCTCGGGGGGCCGTGATCACTTCGCCTGGAAGGAGGGGTCCTTCAGTTCGAGGAAGGCGTATTTCTCTATTCTCCCCAACGCCGTGCATTCGGAGGCGTCTTTTCTTGGTCACTGCAACCTCATTTGGGGTCTCAAGCTCCCGGAAAGGATTGGTATTTTTCTGTGGATCCTTAGGCGTGGAAGATTGCTTACCCGCGATCGGTATGCCTCATTTTTCCCAAACTTTTCCAATTTGTGCGGTTTGTGCGATTCGGCTGTTGAGACGCCCGACCATCTTTTCCTTCACTGCGACCTCGTGCGGCCCATTTGGGATGACGTTGTTTGGCTGAATCGTTCCTCGATGGAGACTTTCTGGGAGAGTTTAGCTATCGCTGCAAATCGGCCGAGGGCGGAGAGACTGATTCCCATCGCGCGCATCTGGAGTATTTGGCTGGGAAGAAACAAATCTCTTTTTGCTGGGCAGAGATTCTATAAGGAAAATATTTGTATTGAAGCGAATCGCTTTTGTATGGATTGGTCATCCGTGTAGCGTTTTGGGGGGGGGGGGGCGATTGGTATCCTTATTGATATCATCTACCCCTATTTTTTTTCCTTTTCGTTCCCACTGTAAGTATTCTCTATCTAATTTCTTAATAATATGGGGCGAACACCTACGGGTGTATCCCCCTTTTTTTGGAGTGTAAAAAAAAACACTGGAACGGAGATGTCACCCATCTTGAAACGCTCGCACCAACTCTCTTCAACCGCCCGCTGAAACAAGACCGCAAGACAATCTGTAACCAGCACAAAAAGCAGGGGAGCAATGGGGCATCCCTGACGTACCCCCCTCTGCGGTTGGAATCATCCTCCCTCTGGTCTCCCTTTGACCAACACAGAGCAAGAGTTAGTGATGACACATCTCTTAACCCAAGCAATCCATTCTTCCGGAAATCCCCTTTTCTGCAGCGTTGTCCACAGGAATCTCCAACTGACACAATCGTAGGCCTTGGCGTAGTCAATCTTCCAAACTGCACCTTTTTTAGACCTCCTCTTCCACTCACGATAAATCTCCAAAGCGGTCACGATTCCATCTGCCATACACCGTCCAAGAATGAACGCAGATTGTGCCGGTAAGACCACAGAGGACAAGACATTTCTAAGTCTGCTTGCCAGCACCTTGGCCACAATGAGATAAATGCCATTGGATATAGAAATCGGCATGTAGTCCCCAACCCCTACTGGGATCTCTTTCTTCGGCAGTAAAAATATCAAGGCCCTGATAACTTTCTCAAAACCCCTGTTGCCACCCCTGAATTCAGTAAGAACCTCCAAAATGTCACCCTTCAGCAGGTCCCAGAATTCCCGGTAAAAAGAAATAGAGAAGCCATCCGGGCCAGGAGCCCCGTCCGCATTCAGATTCCAAACCGTCCTGCGCACCTCTTCCTCCATAAATTCGGCCATTAACGAATCAGCTTGGGTTCCACTCACCCCCTCGGCTCGTCCAGCCCCAACTACTCTCCACCGTCACTCTCCTCGAAGCCCTCACAAAGTGCTCCCGCAAGGCGATTCCAATGTTCCTCTCTCCCGACACTCTTTGACCCCCCACCTCCACCTCATGCAAGAAACTCCTCCTCCTTCCGGACGCCACAGAATGGAAGAAACGTGTGTTCGTGTCTCCTTCCCTAAGCCACTTCTGCCTCGATCTCTGTCGTCAATGAACCTCTTCTTTTCTGTCCTCCCGAAACACCTCCTCTAACCACGTTGCCCTCTCCTCTACCTCCTCTGGAGTCAGTCCCCGGTCACATGCTTATCCCAACCTGTGCCTCTGTCCTGACGGCCTGCCGCGGTGCCGCCTCCTGGCAACGTCCTTCCCAAAAGTCAACAGCAACCGCCTTAGGGAATCAAGTTTGGCCGCAAATCGTGACACTGCCGAACCTATCACTACAAAATCCCGCCAATGATTAGACACCAAGTCCTGGAAGCTCTCCTCCAACAACCACTTCTCAAAACGAAAGGAGAACCGAGCCAAGCGTTCCTCCCCAGAAAATCAAAGAACAGGAATGTGATCAGAGAGAGTCCTCGGTAGAGCCCAAGCCCTCGCCAGCGGGAAAGCCTCCCCCGCCTCAAACTGACATCAGGAACCTATCAAGTCTGGACCTCAATCTTGTATTCCTCCAAGTGTACTTGCCATTGACCGCATCCACAACAGACAGACCCATAGAACGAACCACCTGCCTAATATCGGCAGATCCAGGATCAGAAGCACTGCTTCCCCCCCTCCCCCCTGGCCTGTCGCCCGGGAACAAAGTGACATTCAAGTCACCACAGATGATCCAAATACCATCACCAACCTCAGGCACAACACTCGCCAAGTCCGCAGCCAAGCTACCATCCTCTCACCGACACGGGCCATAGACATTAGTGACGCACAGACAAATCCCATCCGCTCTCCGCAACAGCCTTACCGTCTAGGTGAATAAGGAGGCGGAAGTCCCCGACAGATCGAACGAATCAGACCGCCAACCGGATAGAAGCCCCCCCGAAGCACCTGCTGCCTCTTTCTCAGCCACCTCGAAAAACTCCCCCTACTCATCTCCCACCGCACCTAATCGTCCAGAGACTGCATCTTTGTCTCCTGAAGTAAGAAGATATCTGCCCCAGCCTCTTTCACCAGATTATGCACCTCGAGCCTTTTTTCGGGCCGGTCCAGGCCCCTCACGTTCAATGATAGCAACTTCATTTAAACAACGGAGCGCCCATCTTCCTCGGGGGAATAACCCCAAGCGTCGCGTAATATCCCTGTCGAGAGCAGCAAATCGATTCCGCACCACCAACGAGCTGGTCACACCCAGACTTACAACCTTTGCAGCCGGCCCCGATGCCAAAGAGGCCCTCAATGAAGCCCTCGCCGCCTTCTCTGCCCTCCTCTGCCCCCTCCCCCCTTCTCATACGCCAACTCGAAACATCGCTGCCGCGACCCCACCCCTTCCAGAAGCGGCATCCCAATGCCCGCCCCCTCATCCACACTGGCAGCTCCCAAGACCGAAGGCAAAGACCCACCCGCCACCCCAAAACCAGTTGGATCGACCCCACCCCTAGCCGAGCCCCGCCGCCACACTTCAGACATCGATGCGCCAGCCTCCCCTCCCAGCAGGTCCCCCCCCGCTCAGCAAGCAACTCCCCCGCAGATACCTGCAACCGCGAATCGGTCGCAGCTCTCCCCTCTCACAACTGTCAACCTGAGCAAGGCCCTCCGCACCCCGGGCCGACCCCCCCCCCCACCACCTCAACCTTCACCTTCGGAAGTGCAGGCCCACTACCAAGAAACGAAGCGGAGGAGCCGAACCGGCCACCCGGGCAGACTCCTGCCCCCTCGATCCGCGGCCGAACAAGGATCCGACCTGACCGAACGCATAACCTACCGAGCACCACCAGACCAAGCCCCACCATCTCCCAAAGCACCACCTGCACCGTCAGACCGGGCCCCACCACCTCCCAAAGCATCTCCTGCGCCAACCGCAAGACGCCAAGGCAGAGGAACCGCCGCCAATCTCGGAAATCCCACCACAGATATGGTGTCGAACCGAATCGCCTCCTTCGGGGAACGCGTCACGCTCGGATGCCACCCCCCCGCACATGCTGCTCCACCTCTGGGAGCTGAGCCCCCTCCACTGGGGGCTGAACATCAGATCGCAGCTTCGGCCCTCCACCTCCCGATGACACCTCGTCCAGCTGGGAGCTCCCTCCTGCGACACCTCCAGCTGGAGCTCCCTCCTGCGACACCCAACCGCCTGAAAAGCCTCCCAAACATCCGCGGCCACCAGCTCAAGAAGCAGCCGCCTACCATCAAGCCACACCTCCCACCAACCCAACTTCTCGGCCCCAACCACCTCACCCGAAGCACCAACCCAACTTCGACCACAAGAACGCCGCCCAGCAACTCTGAAATGCTCTCTTTCGTCCTCGCCCCCAGCGAAAGCCCCTTGACAATGACTTTCTCCACCCTACGTGGCAGCACAGCGACATCCCACTCCCTTGGCCTCCGTCACCTCAATTGCAAGGACCCAGCCTCCGACCCTCGCAACAAACTCTGTACCTCGGAGTCTCGGAGCCTCCTCGCCAACGCCCTCCAAGGAGAATTCCGAGCCACATCTCCCTTAAAAGAAGCCTTGGACACTAGCCCCACGTTAGAAGTCGCCAAGAAAAACACCCCTTCTTCACCACCCTCGCCAACCAACACATTTGCATGGAGCTCATCCTTCGGACAGCGCCTTCGCGAATGGCCAAAGCACCGACACGAGAAGCAGCGTAAGGGCTCTCGGCACGCCCGCGCCCAATGGTCCAGACCACCGCATCGGAAGCAGCCTCGTCCGAAAGGGGAGAACTTCGGTGGCCCACATCCTCGCCCAGCAGTTGTAGCGAGCCGCCATCTCCGCCGCCCTTCCACCAGGCGCCAACCATCACTCGCGCCCGAGCCCTCGCTGGCGTCCTTGCTTGGAAACGCGCCAGCTCACCCTTGACCACACCGCTCACCGTTCCCACCGATCGCCGACAGACTCGCTCCTGCCTGCTGCTCTCGTACGTCACCGAGCGCGCCGCACGCACACGCCCTCGCACACTGGCGACCTTGTACGGAAAGGCACAAAGGCGCACCTGAGCGCCGAAGCTCGCACTGCACCTTATCATCACTGCCCGCTCGCTGTTGCTCTCTCTCACGGCCAAGCGCGCATCACCCAGTCGCCCTCGCGTCCTGGCGACCTTGTGCAGAACTGCATAGAGGTGCAACCGCGCGCCGAAGCTTGCCGCGAACCAAGTCACCACCGCTCACGTCGCGCAGACTCGCAGCTACTTGCTCACAGAGGCGCACTCGCGCGCTGAAGGTCGTCGCTACTCGCCCGCGTTGCATACTCTCGCGTCGCGCACACTCACCGCGATCGCGAGCGCAATCGCCCCCACACGCCCTAACTCGCATCGCCCTCCCGCTATCATTGGTCTTAGGGAAGTCAGACTTAGATCCAAAAAAGTAAGATCCTTTCAGATGGTCTCATTCCAACACTTCTTGAGCCTTCTTCACCCTCATTTTATCCTCATTTGGAGTAAAATCAACTTTCGTTATGATTACATCAATTCCGATTCGATCTTTACGTATATGTCCACACATTAACATTTTCATTTCTGCTACTGCCATTCACTACAAATGTCTACCAATCATAGGCCAGCATTCAGATCCATAGAGCATAGTAGATCTCATGGTTGATTTGTCAAACTTTCCTTCGATTTTCAAAGGAAATTTCTTATTATATAACATTAGAGCTCCTCTCCGTTTTATCTAACCCACATTTATTCTATGAGTAACATCTTCATCATTTTGAACATCATATTGCAAAATAGATCCCAACTATCCAAAAGAATATTTCTTCATAATGTTATCGTTACCAATCTTCACCTCGATTCTTTCATCATTGCTTCCATCAAAAGTGCACTCTATGTATTCAGTCTTAGCCCTACTTATACGAAATTCTTTAGTCTCTAATGCATGTCTCTAAACCTCAAGCTTCTCATTTACTCCATCTCTTGTCTCATCAAGCAACATATAAATGTGACTAGTTAACTCGTCCATAAGCAAAGTAAAAAGGAATGTACTCAAAGTTGAACTTTGATGCAAACCAATATTGATGTCAAAATAGTCAGTTGTCCCAGACTGGATTTTTACACAAGATGAAGCTCTATCATACATATCCTTTATGAGGTTAAAGTATAGGACATGTATTTGTCTCTTCTCCAAATCTCTTCGCAATATCCCTCGTGGGACATAATGATAAGCCTTCTCCAAATCAATAAAAATCGTACGAATGTTCTTTCTTTTAGCTTTATAAATCTCTGTTGTTCTCAACAAGTTGATGCTTCAATAGTTGAATGATCTGGCAAGAATCCGAATTGATTTTCTTTTACTTCAGAAACTTGCCTCAACCTTCTTTCGATCACACATTCCCAAATTTCATAGTATGACTCATCATCTTGATACCTCTGTAATTCGAATAGTTTTGTATGTCTCCTTTGTTGCTATAAAGAGGCATCACAATGCTTATCCTCCATTCTTCAGGCATATTCTTGCTTCGCCAAATAACATTGAAAAAATTTGTAAGCCAAATCAAGCCACGTTTACTTAGAACTCTTCATACTTATATAAGATTGTCATCAAATCCTACAACTTTTCAGGTTTCATAACCTTCAAAGCCTCCTCTACTTCTTCCCTCCTTTGTATACATTACGATTCAAGTAACTTCCACTACTAGCTAGATCTCCCAAAGTGATCTCTCTATTTCATTCTCCAATGAAAAGCTTATGAAAATACTGCTTCTTCTAGTCTATATGTCCTTTTGAGTAACAAGTGTATGTTCTTCCCCATCCTTAATGCATCTCACTTGAGAAAATTTTTTGCTCTTTCTTTCTCTTGCTTTGGTCAATTTGAATATATCCTTATTGCTCTCCTTAGAGCTGAGATTTTTGTACAAAACTTGATAAGCTTTTGACTTGGCTTCACTTACTTCGCAATTTTGTAGTTTGTGATAGTTTCCTCTATTTTATCCTTTGGCATAATTTTAAAGCATGCTCTTTTAATTTTGAGCTTCTCTTGCACCCCTCCACTCCACCACCTAGCCTCCTTTTGTTGTGAAACTCCTCCCTTTGACTCATCTAGCGCCTCTTTGGCTACCCTTCATATATAAGATGCTACTGCCTTTCACATCTCGTTTGCACTTCCGTTATAATCTCAAGATAAGTCTTGTACTTTCTCCCTGAAGCTTGATTACTTCAATTGAAGATGCCATAATCTATTTCTAGTGATCTTAGAAACCCTCTTTTTCTTTGCTAGCTATTTTATTTGCACATCCATGACTAAGAAAAGTATTACAGAGCAGTCATGAGACGAGTCAAATTCCTAAGTAGTACCTGGGTATTACTTAAATACCCAGGTTCTACGAATTGTTTTTTTATTCAAAAACTACAGAGGTGTCGCATGTTCAACATGCGACACCCCTTAAGTTTTTTTTACCCAGGAACTACGTATGTGTCGCATTTTGGATATGCGCTATAGATAACGCATATTCAATATGCGATATTGAGCCTAAATAAGGCCCGCGCCCAGCGGCCTTGCCATTTCCCAGCCCTTTCGTTCTCCTGCATCCCGTGCCGCCCCCGACACCCACTTCGCCACCCGTTCCTGTGATCTCCTCCTCTCTCAAAAATGCCCGTTTTGGTCACTCCTAGCCCCACGGAACACTCCTTTTCCGTGGTTTCACTGATTGGCACCGTCCTAGCCGCCCCGGTGTCTCAACAGGGCTAATCCCTTGTTGCGAACAATTGGACTTGGTAAAACGTTTTCTTTAGGTATTGTTTGTATCATATGCATATTATTTTCATTTCTCGAATGTATGACGAACTAAGCCGGTTGTGTCACGTATTAGGTTAGAATGGAGCAGTTGTATTGTATGTGTCATTTGAGTGGTACACTCATGTGTGGATCGTCAACCAACGTAAGGGGTTTTGTGTTGACTCCTAATATGACGTTCGATGAGATGTTGAACTTTGGTTTACCGTAAGTTCAACTTGGATGTTGACAATCAAAAAATCCGATTATTACATCGCATCCCTCGAGGCCCAGGGGAGGAACCGTCATTTTCATCTATTGTCGATGATGATGATGTGCAGGTAGTTCTTGTGTACGCTCGGACCATTGGGAAATCAATGCCTACCGATATTTATGTTGAAGATGTATCTGTGAGCGAAGTCCCCACTGTTATGACTAACAAGGGACCGTCTGGAGTCCCGAGCACACAAGCAGCAGTTGTCCGCAACACGCAACCAAGAAATGTCCCAACCATGGAACCCTACTTTGATACGGATGCGCCTGTAACGCAGCCAAGCACGGATCAGAATTTGGGCTTGAGTGAGCCGTTGCTGCGAGAGGTTAACCGGATGGATCAGGATTTCATCCCTTGGGGGACCGATGATGACCTGGAAGAAGGTAGTGAAGATGTCGAAGATGCTCTGATGGACGAGGAGATCCCAGCTGATGAACAAAGCACGCATACTATTACACCCCGTATACCCTTTTTTGGGGTTAGAGGGTCAAATACTCGTTCAACATATGAAGACGACATTCGAAGCAAGTCTAGACTTGATGGTGTCGCTGACGAAATCCGCAAGGGTAGGACGTTCAAATGTAGGGAGGATTTGGTTTACGCTATGAAGAAGTTCCACATTCTATCACATTATGACTTCATTGTCAAGGAATCCACCAGCTTGATATGGTCGGTTTTTTGTACGCAGAGATCGAATGGTTGTGTTTGGTATTTACGAGGACATTTCAGAAAATTTGATGGACTGTGGGTGATCTTCAAGGTTGTTGGGGCACACACTTGTATAAACCCAACAGTTAATCAGGATCACCCTCAGTTAGACTACAAATCCATGTTCAGATCATTGCTAACTCTTGTTAGGGATGACCCCAATGTTCGTGTATCAAGTTGTAGAGCTCACATTCACGAGATGTACAACTATTGGGTTACAAAGAAAAGGGCTTGGGATGCTCGAAGGAAGACCATCAGAATCGTATTTGGTGATTGGAAGAAGTCATACGCTGAAATGCCTTTTCTTTTGCATGCAATGAAGGCTGCTATTCCAGGGCCTGAAATTGACATTGAATATAGCGACCATCCTGATCCTCGGAAACCGCTCTGCTGCAGATTTGAACGATGCTTTTGGGCCTTCGATTGAAGCATTTAAATATTGTCGGCCTCTGATTATTGTTGACGGGACACATTTGTACGGGAAGTACAAACAAAAATTGCTGATTGCTTGCGGTATTGACGGGATAAACATATTGTTCCCCTTGCATTCAGAATTGTTGACGAGGAATCCGCGCCGTCATGGAAGTGGTTTCTTTCGTTGGTACGTGTCCGGGTAATCGACATGCGAGTTGGACCAGTATGTATCATCTCTGACAGGCATTCTGGCATAAAAGCCGCTATGAAAGATGCTGACGTGGATTTATTAGAACCCTTTGCATATTGGCGGTTTTGTACAAGGCACGTCACGAGCAACTTCAATAGCGTCTTTAAAAATGGCTCCATGAAAGCTCTGGTGCAAGCCGCAGCATTACAGACGACACCTAGGAAGTTCGCGTACTTCATGAGGAAATTGCAAGAGTGGAATAATGGAGCAGGTAGATGGTTTTCGACTCATGATTGTCGTCGTGAGCAATGGACCTTGGCCTATGACGGTGGATATAGGTTTGGTCAGATGACTACAACAGACTATGAAGAAGCCGCTGCGGAAGATGAGAACCTTGCGTAAAGAGACTTCTTCACACTTGCCACCGAGCGACCACGGGAGGACTTGCCAACGCCTCAGGCACCGTTGAGGCATGGATTGGACACCAGCCAGACACAACCAACTTACTGCACACTAACGTCGCCGTCGATGCCAACCTTCGAGGAAGATGTCCCAGGGCCCTCTCAAATCCACATGATAGACGAGGCGAACCGCCTGTTACCATTCCATCCTCCCGATTCTACGATTACATACCAGCGGAGGAAAAAGCGTTGACTTGTAATCACTGTAATTTTTAATATGACGCAAAAATGTAATGTATATTCGTGAACAAGTCTATTTATATTAAATGTTTGGAACGACTTTTTGGATCATACATCTTTGAATGCGTGAATGCGATGTCTATACATCTTTGAATGCGTGAATGCGATGTCTATTTACTTTAGAAACATGCAATTGGCATGCTTTTTCAAGGGTTTTTAGAAACATGAAATTCCCTGGCCCAGACCTGGCCAGTCATTTTCGAGGGAAATTCCCTGGAAAGATGTCGCATATTCAAAATGCGTTATCTGTACTCTCTACGGGCTATCAGACCATTGGTCGAGACCAGTCCTTTTCGAGGGAAATTCCCTGGAAAGATGTCGCATATTCAATATGCGTTATCTGTACTCGGCCTCATTTTTTAGGAAAATTTCCTGGAAGGATGTCGCATATTCAACATGCGTTATCTGCTCAGACTCGGCCTCATTTTTTAGGGAAATTCCCTGGAAGGATGTCGCATATTCAACATGCGTTATCCGCTCAAACCATTGGTCGAGACCAGTCATTTTCGAGGGAAATTCCCTGGAAATATGTCGCATATTAAATATGCGTTATCTATAGCGCATATCCAAAATGCGACACATACATAGTTCTTGGATAAAAAAAACTTAAGGGGTGTCGCATGTTCAACATGCGACACCTCTGTAGTTTTTGAGTAAAAAAAAGTATGTAGAACCTGGGTATTTAAGTAATTCCCAGGTACTACTTAGGAATTTGACTCGTCATGAGACCTGCTATGATCTATGGATCAGAGTATTGGCATGTGAACCATAGATGTGTGCAAAGAATGACAACATCAGAAAGGAAAACCGCTAAGGTGGATGTGTGGTCATGCGCGAAAAGATCAGATTTGGAATGATACGATCAGAAACAAAGTTGGTGTATTAGCTTCGATAGAAGATAAGATGAGAGAAATCTGCTTAAGATGGTTTGATCATTTGCAAAGGAAGTTGGTTGATGCACCCGTTAGAAGACGTGAGATTTGGGATGTTGAGCCATTTAAGGGAGACAATTATTAATTTATATGTCCATGAGAGTTCTTATATACTCCATTGTTTTATGTGCTAATTGTAATGTTCCATACTTTTTGTTCAAAAAAATCTTCCATACTTTTGGTCAGCGTATTTTTTTCTCATTTTTAATGGTAAAAATGGAAGGATATGAAACTAATATTTCCAGAAAGAAACATTATCACAAATCTAGCCATAGTTTTAATATACTGGTTACATGATCTTCAACATGTTATCTAAGTCAGAATTAAATGCCATGTAATCCGTTTATCTTGGATTATAAATATGTTTCTATAGGTGATATAAGACAAGGTTTAAATGAGAATAAGATGCATTTTAAATTGTTGACAAAGAAATGTGGCTTTGACTTCGACCCAAGCAATACTGACATGCATTTTTGCCAAGAATAGTTCAGGGATAAATTTTGACAGGATCTTGATAGTTTGTTTGCTGAAAAGTTTTATATTTCTTATTGCAGTATAAGCTCTGCTCATGGTTGGCAATTATCTTCTGTGCTCAGTCACTTGTTAACATGAAGAATCTGGAGAATGATTTAAAGCAGATATCAATGGCCATGATGTGAGTGTAACAATGATTTCCTTTTTCTTTATTATTCTGCTATCTTTGTGATTTTTTTACTTTTTTTGGAGGTGAAGGGTGACTATTAGATATCAGCGGGCATCATTATTTCTTAATTTAGAAAAAAATTGTGTGAAGCAAGCAAAATTGCATCCTTCACTCTACAGCATTCACCCAGAAATATGAGTTGCCCAAGTGCTTTCTATAAAGTTATTGGCATATGATCCTCCATCGTTTCTATGGTTATGGATTGGCATCAGCTGCAGGTTTAAACATTTCTATAATCTGCTGCATTATGAAATATTAGATTAAGAAAATATCTGCTCCTTGGATGGGTCTCTAAAGGAGATCCATCCCATACTTTCTAAAAAAAAGAAAGAAATATCTGCTCCTTTCTAGCCTTCACACACCTTGATGTATTCTTTACGCACCATTTTTTGGAAAGGTCCAATCCGCCATTATTCTTCAGCAGTTCTCTCGTAGCCTTGGATGGACCCGTGAGTTTCAGACCCAGCTTATCCATCACATTTTTCAATTTTAAAGTGACCTTGTATCTGCAACGACGAAAATAGCATATCCTTTTCAAACTATACTAGCTTAATGAACCTCTGGATTTCTTTATGGGGCTTTTTCAGATTGCTTACACAATTATAGATAAGCACTAAGATGCTAGCAGGTGTCCAAAATCTTCTCTGAGCAGATTACTCTCTCTATTCTCTTTTATCATATACAATCGAAAATGAAATTCCAAGAAATTACTTCAAGTGTTATAATTAGCTTAGTTGGCTAGACTTGATAAAAGGTGGAATTCAAAGATATAATTATGTATAGATATTATACTTAATGAAGGAAATTCTTAAGTAGAACCTCGAGATTACAAAAATCCCTAGATACTACATCTTTTTTATCTGGATACTACAGCAATGTTGCATCTTGAATATGTGATAATATTTTTTTATCCAGATATCACAGAGGAAACACATTTTGAATGTGCGACACCAGTATCGCACATCGGAAATGCAAGTATCCTCTAAAACCCCAATAAACCCCACGCATTTCTTCCTCTGCCGATCGTCCCGCACTTCCTCTTTCGCTTCTCTGCACGCACGAAAATCCCTAAGTAGACTTGCTGCAAAGCCGCCCCCGTTCGACCTCCTGCTCTGCCACCACCTCCTCCCGTTTCCGACGCCTCCTCTATGGTTCTCCTCTGCCTCCTCCTCTTGCGTCGCCACCTCTCCTCCCGTGTCTTCCATTATATCCCCAAAACTTTGGTAAAATTCTTGAGTTTTTATGTTGTTAGGTTTATGATATAGTACATGTATTTTCTCAATTTCATTATCTTATAATGTTGAGTTATATGTTGCCTCGCATATTAAGTCGGAATGGAGTCGATCTATTGTATGTTACATTTGAAGGGTGCAATTAATGATTCTTCGATGTCCAGTGTGCGTTGTTTTGGGTTGATGTCGACTGTGACCTTCGATGAATTCTTGAATCTAGTCTACCGTAAGTTTAACCTGAACGTGAACAATAAAAAAAATCAAATTATTACATCGCATCCCTCACGGTGCATGCGAAGAACTTACGTTTTCGTCTATCGTCGATGATGGTGATGATGTACACGGATTTTTTGTATATGCTCGAACCATTGGGAAATCGACACCTACTGGCATTATTATTGAAAGTCTATCAGTAGGTGAAGTGTCGAATGTTGTTGATGCGGACGATCGTCTTGCTTCCGGACCCTGTCCGTAGCACAGATGTGCCCATATCGCAACCATCTACAGATCACGAATGGCGTATGAGTGACGCCCTGCTGAGAGAGGTTAATCATGCCTTGGACGACTTCATCTCTTGGGGAACCAATGATGAACTGAAAGAGGACAATGATCATGATGTTGGAGATAATGTTGTAAATGAGGAGATGCGAGCCGATGAACAAATTCCCCAACCAATTGTTCCCCGTTTTCCATTTTTTGGGTTGAGAGGATTTGAAACGCGTTCAACCTGTGAGGATGACGTTCGAAAGATGTCTGGACTTGACAGTATTGATGAAATACGAAAGGGCAGGACCTTCAAATATAAAGATGATTTGATGTATGATGTGAAGAAACATCACATCCTCGCACACTACGACTTCATGGTTAAAGAATCCACCAGTTTGATTTGGTTTGTTTTTTGCACCTACCAATCGAAAGGATGTGTTTAGTATTACAGGAATTCGATGGGTTGTGGGTGATCTCTAAGATCGTTGGCCCGCCCACTTGCATAAACCCTACAGTTAATCAGGATCATCCTCAATTAGACTACAAATTCATGTCTATATCACTTTTATCCTTGGAGAGGAATGATCCTAATGTTCGGGTGTCGAGGTGTAGAGCTTACATTCATGAGATGTACAATTACTGGCTAATAAAAAAAGGATATGAGATGCTCGGAGGAAGGAAATTGGAATAATATTCGGTGATTGGAAGAAGTCTTATGCCGAGATGCCTTATCTTTTGCTTGCAGTGAAGGTTTCCATTCCGGGGATTAAAATAGATATCGAACATAGCCAACATCCTGATCCTCGGAAACCACATTGTTGTAGATTTCAACGAAGTTTTTGGGCATTTGGACCTTGCATTGAAGCATTTAAATATTACGTGCCTTTGATTAGTATTGATGGGACTCATTTGTATAGCAAGTACAAACATAAATTGTTGATAGCTTACGGGATTGATGGGGATAAACATGTTTTTCTTGCATTCGGAATTGTTGACGAGGAATTCAGTCCTTCATGGAAGTGGTTCCTATCGTTGCTACGTATCAGAGTAATTGGTGGGCGCAAAGGGCCAATATGTATCATTTCTGACCATAATTCTAGTATGACATCCGTTATGAATGATGTTGATGTTGATTTTTTAGAACCTTTTGCATACTGACGTTTCTGTTCAAGGCATGTCGCAAGTAACTTCAATAGTGTTTTTAAGAATGGCTCTATAAAAGCGTTGGTACAGGCAACCACACTTCAAACAACTAGTAGGAAGTTTGCGTATTTCATGAGGAAATTGCAAGAGTGGAATACAGATGCAGGTAGATGGTTTTCAACTTGCGATTGTCGCAGGGAGCAATGGACTTTAGCATATGATGGTGGTTATAGATTTAGGATGATGACTACAAATCTTAGTGAAAGCTATAATGCAGTTCTTAAGGGTGTTCGTTGTTTGCCAGTTTCTGCATGATCGAGAAGACCTTTTATAATTATGTCTTATACTTCAATGAGCGTGCAGACGACGCTAGCGCTGCTCGTGCAGTAGGGCGGAAATTCATGCATTTTACAGCATCAGAATTGCATTGTTGGAGTGCAGCTGCGAATGGATACACAGTAACCCAAATACAAGGTCAACCGGATATATTGTTTGAGGTATTGAGTGGTGTTCGACGTACACAGTATGCGACTCGAGGTCGTAAACGATACATGGTGAACTTGGGTCAACAAACATGTACATATAAATTATGTAATAATTGTCAAATTTATCGTATCCCATGTTCTCACGTTATCGAGGTCATTTTGAAACGACGAGCAGATGTTGACACTTATGTTGGTGAATGGTACACATGGCAACTACAACTGAAGATTTACGAAGGGCGGTTTTTCCAATTGGTGACTGGAAAACATGGTCCCCATGGGAGTACCCAGAATTACGTCTCGATAAAAAGTGTAAGCGTAGCAAAGGTTGCCCACAGTCAACTAGGATTCATAATGAAATGTATGTTAGAGATGTCATTCGACAGATTCCTGTTCTTTTTGTGGTGTACTTGGTCATACAAAACGTTCCTAATAAAAATAGACGGGATTCTCAAGCCTCCACATCTAATGCACAACCACCATAAAGAAATAAAAATAAATTTGGCACATGTGGAGGTGAAATCTAAGCTGTCTATAGTGTTTTCTAAATTGATAGTTATTTATTGCAGATGGACCTCGGACCGCTTGATCCATTTGTTTTGATTCAGCAGGAGTGACATCGTTCACGTCGTGTTTGGCAGGCAGTGTAAGTCATTTAATAATTTCAAATTACTAATTTTTTAATTTTTTTACCAGTAGGAGGATTCGAACCCTAGTCCTTTAAAGTGGGAGCCACTGCTTCTACCACCAGACCATTAGAGAGACATTGTTTCTACCACAACCCATTGAATTTCATGCAATGACTATGTAAATACCAAACACATCCTTTCGATTGGTAGGTGCAAAAAACAAACCGGATCAAACTGGTGGATTTTTTAACCATGAAGTCGTAGTATGTGAGGATGTGATGTTTCTTCACAGCATACATTATCGGGGGTTCGAAAGTGTTTGAGGGTATGCGAGGGGGACCGGGGGGGTCGGGTACTATTAGGGTCAAGGGGTATTATGGTCCAGGGGTATTAGGTTAGGTTTTTAAAAAAGTTTTATTTGAAAAACGGGTGCATAAGCGACCGCCTATACGGCATACTCGGCCGAGTATGCGGCCAGGCCCGCTTATAACCCGATCAAGTCACACTCGGAGCGCTAGGGGCTTCCGCGGCAGAGTATGCGGTATACTCGGACACTTTCCTGAAGACTGGTATTTTCTTATATCTGATGAACAACAATGCAAATACAAATGTTAAAATTCATCACCTGATGAATACTAATACAAATGCAATTTTGATATCTTTAATTTTGACAAATATGAATATAGATACAAATGTTTGTATTTTGGAGGATCTGAATACGAATATATATTTTTCCAGAGAATACGAATATGTACATGAATACAAATAGTAATACACATATATTGGAGGATATCAACACAAATATGATACGATTATTAATAAATATGATAAGTTTATTTTATCTTTACATATTAAGTTTATCACTATTTAAAAGAGTTAATGTACTTATTATATTTTGAAGTTTGTTATGAACCTAAAAAGTTTATAGCTTTTAAGTAGCATAGAAGACATGTAACATTCATAAATCAATGTCTTCGAGAGTGTGTATTGAGAGAGGCTTCTCAAGTGTTTGGGAAAGTTTGATGGCGACTGGCGATGGCTATTGGTTGAAGGTGGAGGGGTATGATAGGTGTGTCAGGGTGCAAACGGAGACCTCGGGTGGTCCTCGGAAGGAGGAAGCAACGCGATTCAGTGTGCCAGAAGGTAACATGGGAGGTCGAAGGAGGGAGGTAGCGACGCGATTCAGAGGGAGGTGCCTCAAGTGCATGGGGTGGGGTCACCGGACGGTGGAGTGCTGGGACCCGGTTAGATGTTTCGTTTGTGGGGGGAATGGACATCGGAGTTTTCTGTGTACGTGAGACCAATGGACTAGAAGTACAAGGTCATGCGACATTGGGCGTGCTTCGAAGGGTGCGACAGGCAGTGAGGTGAGAGGCGGGTATCTCGTCGGAGTGTGTATGAGAGAGGGAAGAGGTTTGGTAGACGCAATGGAGGACATCGGCTCGGTGGTTGGTTGTCGTTTTGGCGGAAACATCATCAAGCTTGATGGTGGCTTGGTTTGTGCTTTTAATCTTTCTGAGGATGAAGCGCGAAGGATCTTGGAGCTCTCTCACCATACGAGGGGGGGGGGTCGATCCATTGGAGATCTCTCTTGTTACGGGATGGGATGTTGAATATGCGACAGGAGGAGAGGAGGTTTGCTATTAGAGGCATCCTGTTGCTTGGGAGATCTCGATAGGCGATTCGCGCAATGCTCGATCTGTTTATTCGGGTCAATTGCATTATTTCCGATGGTCTTAGAAGAGGTCAGTCGCCCGAGGTGGTGGCATCAGGGGTGATGGTGTCTGGCATGTTGCCGTTTTGGCTCGATGCCAGTTTCAAGGGGTGTTCTTTTTGTCTAAATGTTCAGGAGTTTGTAGTGGCTGATGAGGGACGATGCAACCGGCAAAGATGTTCCACATGCCGTCAGAGAAGTTTTTTCTGGAAGCGGAGGGGATGCCTTTCCATGAATTTGGATCGGTGCAT
This sequence comes from Ottelia alismoides, assembly GCA_037367405.1. Classification (NCBI taxonomy): domain Eukaryota; kingdom Viridiplantae; phylum Streptophyta; class Magnoliopsida; order Alismatales; family Hydrocharitaceae; genus Ottelia; species Ottelia alismoides. The sequence goes on along the minus strand of JAZKJV010007774.1, from coordinate 714,918 downwards.
CCTCTTTCAATAAAGGTTGCAGAGGTCTCAAGAGGAGTCAGGGGCGATACCCACGAGGCGCCATTGAAGATTCCAAAGGAGGTTTGTCGTTTACGGAGGTATAGTCGAGTCGGGTAGATGCATGGATGCTACCTTGGCGGATCCATGATTTCAACTCTTTGTTGATACGGTCCGGCAATATTTTGCGGATTCAGACGGATCTTCGCATACGATTCTGCAACGAGATCCGAGCGATTTTGTTTTGCAACGGGCTGTCTTTGTGGATCCCGATCATGAGGCTTTGCTCAGGAGGCACTTTGTGGAGTTCAATAGGGTCAATTGGACTCAGCGTCGCTCTATGCAGGAGAGAACACATGAGGAGGTGTGTAGATTGGACGGGTTGGAGGATGAGAGGGCTATGATGACAAAGCTGGCGGCATGTGGCAATCACTTGGAGGAGATTCATATAGGAGGTAGAAAGGAGGTGGTAACATGGAGGCAGAGATCCAAGCAATGATGGTTGGGAGAGGGGGACACAAATACAAAGTTCTTCCATATCATGGCTAATGGGAGAAGGTGTCAAAATTTGTTACATTCGGTGGCTGTGAGGGGTGGTAGTTGAGGGTGATAGACAGGTGGGGGTGGCTTTGCAGTCGTACTTTCAGGCTTTCAGCAGGAGGCACGAGTGTTCAGGATGATGGTGCTAGGGGAGAGGAGTGCCACAGATCACCGAGTTGGAGGCAGGCTCGTTGGCGAGGGATTCACGAATGCGGAAGCCAACCATGCATTTTTTAGCTTAATACAGACGAGACATCGGGTTTGGATGGGTTTTCGATGTTTTTATATGGAGTTTTGGGAGATGGTCAAGCAAGATGTGATGGAAATATCAGAGGAATTTCGGCAAGGGGATAGGGGGTTCGAGAAATTGAACAAGGCGTTCATTTTTCTGCTAATGAAGAAGAATACTCTGACTAGGATGGAAGACTACATGCATATTGTGTTGTCTAATGCGGTTTCTCATTATTTCAAAGATCCTTGCGAACCGCTTGAGGGAGGTACTACACCATAATATTTCAACGGAGCAGTTTGCATTTGTACATGGGAGAGCCATGGCAGCTGGGTTGTTGATGGCACTTGAGATGGTGACAGACTGGAAAAGAAGCAAGGCCAAAGGTGTGCTTTGGAAGGTGGATTTTTTCAAAGCATATGGCTGTGTAGATTGGAGGTTCCTGTGGGCTTCTTTGGAGAAGATTGGATTCCCAAGGTTATGGATTGCCTGGGTCAAGAGATGTATTACGATTACCTCGTTTGTTGTGTTTGTCAATGGCAAACCGAAGGGGTGTTTCTTTCAATCCCAGAGGGGAATTCGGCAGGGTTGCCCGGTAGCTCTGCTTCTCTTTGTGATTGTAGCTGACGTAGGATGAATCCACGATTCATCATCTCAATATATTGAACTTTGCAAAATCCTCGAGTAAAATCTCAAATAAATGTCCATAAAATCAATAAATTAACAAAATGACTCTTGTAAATAAAATACAATAATTAGTATATATTATATTGTATAAAATAAATTAATAACAAAAAACACGCAAAATAAAGGAGTTTTTCACCTATAAATAGCCTAAAACTTCAAATATTTTTTAATAAATTCATTTCAACTCCTTTTCAACTAATTCTTTTTCCAACTTGTTTATAAAAATATATATAAAATTATAAAAATATAAATAAATTTCACCTCAATAAATACTCCTAGATCCCAAAGAAAAAAGCCATAAAGTCTAACTTTCCGACCAAATTCCCGCTTTGTATGAACTCCAAATTCACCAAACTCACTTTTAAAGTTTAAGTTAGAAAATTATCTATCCAACGTAAGTGGTTTCACTAAAATCGGAGCTCGTTTGTAAAATGTATGTTTTGGGACCTAGGTGTACATTGTACATATTCATTTTTTTCATTATTTATTTATTTTTAAATTACTAAAAAATCCAAAAAAATCACTGTTGTGTTGTATTTTATTCCTAGTATTTTATTTTATTTTTTATTTTTTATTTTGTAAATATCTTTTATTAAAAATACAAAAAAATAAAATTAGAAAAGTAAAAAAACATGTACATGTTTGTCTTCTTTTGTAAATTCTCCACTCTTTTTCTTCTCTTTATTTTTTTTGTATTTTAATAGCCTATTTTATTTTATTTTTTTCCTTTATTTATTTCTTGTTCTCTATAATAACTTCTCTTCTACCACCAACTTCCATTCAACTCCACCATCTTCCAATAACCTCCCATTCCACTTCATCTCATCCACCTTCATTTTCTCTCTAGCTTCTCATCTTCTTTATATTCATCTCCACATCCTCATTTTCCTCATCCGTCATTCTTATAGAAAAAAGAGAGAGATTGGAGTTTTTTTTCGGTGACAGCGGTTGAACATCCTCCTCAAGCGACAACCTCCTTTCAGGCAAGATCTGCGACGACCACCATCCCCGCGTCACGAGTTTCCCAACGAGCTCGCATAGCTTCTCCGATTTTTATTTCGTCAATCGGATCGAGGCGATGACAGGAGTCCAGTGTAGTTGCTCCGCAAATCCGGTGAAGATTCGATTAAGTTTTCCCTCTCTTTTTTGTTAGTTATTTTATCTCACATTTTGTTTCCTTATTGTTTCACCATTGCATTTTTTATCCCTACCACTTCTTCATTTCACCATCACCATCACCGCCATCATTTTCTCATCCTTATTTCATTCCATATTTAAAAACAAAAAAACTAAAAATCATAATAGAAAAATACAAAAAAGAATACAAAAATTTTAAAAATAAAAAAAACAAGCAGCGGCCTGGACGCCACCTTCGGACTGCCTCCTCCAACCGCCAGCCACCGCTGCAACCGAGCGGCGTCGCTGCAGCCGCCCGAAGGCGTAACTCATCGCCGTAGACGCCACCTACGACCGCGACCTCCAGAAGGTAGTCACGCCTGCTCCTCACGCAGGCTACACACGACCCAGTGTGTGCGGTCATCCTCCATCGCAGCCTCCTGGCCGCGGCCTCCGCCTTCACTGGCCTGCTCGCCACTCCGGCACCCGCAGTCGCCGTCGCCACCACAGCACAGCCGCACTCGCCGTCGCAATCCACCGCCCAGCCGCATCCCGCCCCGCCGCCCCATCGTGCCCTAGCCACCTACGTACGAAGAGGAAGGTCTCTTCCTTTTTAAAAAAAAAAATATAAAAATTTTATAAAAATTGCATGTTGTTCCCGTATAGTTTGCGTAATTCCAAAAGTGGTCCTATACACAATTTGCATTGCAATTTTTAATTTCTATATTGCACATATAACCTTATGTTCATGCATTATTTTGGACACTATTTTTGCATCATTTTATTTAATGAAAAATGTTATTATGTTGAGCAACTAATGCTCTACCATCTGGGTATTTATTTGGATTTTTTTGATCTCGGGGTAATTTATTAAAATTGTTTAAGTGAAATATTGTATATTTTACCCAATCCGAGCTCTTAAATTCATACCTAACGCACGGTTGCTCCACAAATTCTTAAAAAATCAGGAATGATGCCTGACATGCGCTTAAATTATTGTCCAAATTTTATATCTATTGGAGTTGTCTTGTGCCTTAAATAAATTATAGAGTGATTTTGATAAATGATTTTTAGTAAAATCCACACACTATTTTTGCGAAATTTGAACTCTTCTGAATTGCTCATATAAATACCTTTTTGAAATAATTTGCATTCTGGCTAATTCGTTAATGTGGATTTATTAAGAATTAGTTACTCATTGTCACTCTATTTCCATTAAAAAATCCATAAAAATTCATATTTTGTCAGAAAATTTCAAAAAAATTAATGTAGCCTCCTTGCATCATGTGTATGTTCCGGTAATATTTTCATAATTTTTGCATTCTATTTGTGTGAAAAATTACGTAAAAACACATAAAAAGTGTGCATTTTTTGTTGCATTTTTACCCGTAAAATTCTAAAAAAAGTGTCTTGCATTCATCTCTAGATTCGGATTCTAAGAAAAATATAATTGGCTAAATTGGAATAATTTCATATTGAAATTAATTTGGCTAAGTTGTGTCTTTTCCTATTAACTTAATTCACCCGCATTTTGCATTTCGCATTCATTTTGCATTAAAAAAATAACAAAAAATCTGCATTGGAAATCTAGACCTAAGTTTTTGAATTAACCCGAAGTTGTTCCTTTACCTCCCTGTGTTTGACCCCGGACTTGCCTGGGATATAAATTAAAGCCGAGTCTTCTTCACGGAGATCTTCGATTCAATTCTGAACGATTCACTATGTACCCATACTACAACGAGTACAAATTATATCAAGTACCCAGCGGACCGATCAGATGATGACGTATTAGCTGTGCTGATGAGATTTGCAACAAGTAGGGAATGGTGCTCTGGGTATAGGAAGAAGGAGATTTCCATCCCATTACTATAGTATGTTGTTGATGTTCTTTTCCTAGGGGCAGAAGCGGAGAAGCTATGTCGAGCATCGCATATCGGGACATTTTTGGGGCGTGTTAGGGCTTTAGATCAATAGAGAAAAATCTTTGGTGGTTACTTTCGGCCTTTCAGAACATGAGCTTCGGAGCTTGACGACGGTGTTGGGGTATCCTGCTACTGGTATGCCGATGATGTACTTGGGGCTCCCCTTGGTGGTGGGAAAATCGATGTCTAAGGATTGGAGGATACTAATAGAGAGATTGAAGGGGGGGTTGGCGGGATGGAAGGTGTCGATGTTCTCTAAGGGCGGGATTGGTCTTCTGAAACTTGTTCTCTCGGCCATCCCAATGTTGTTCCGCTCCACGAGGTTGTATCTTGCTGGAGTGCGTGCAAAGATTGAGGCGCTGATGAGGAGGTTTTTCTAGTCTGATGGTTAGCAAGTTAAGAGGGGCTTTCACCTAGTGGATTGGGCCAAGGTGACAATGTCAAAGAAGGTGGTTGGGGGAGATGAATAAGACTTTCATGACGAAATGGGTGATACGCCTATGGGGGAAGTCGGAAGGCTAGGTATGTCGACTGATGAGGAAGATCTATGGAATTTTCTTGTCCTTGGATGTCATCGTAAGGCATCTACTGTTATCTTCATGGAATGGGATTACCGAAAATGTTCCAGATGTGGCAAGCAAATTGAGTCATGTGCTTGGGGATGGGGCATGTTTCTGCTTTTGGTTGGATGATTGGACATGGGATGGGTTGTTCAGAGATCGTTACCCACAACTTTTACAGCTAGCATGCGACAACGGGGTGCAGGTTTGGGATTGGGGATCGTGGTCTCCGGTGTTCACTTCGGATTTGTTGGATCGAAGGGTTGAGGAGTTCATCGCTCTACAGTCAGAGTTGATGCAGGGGGAGGGCCCATCTTTGGATAGGGACCATTATATTTGGGGAGGTCGGAGGTTTAGGTAAAAAAGGCATATTATTTTTTGGTTGAGGGTGTGGTTGAGGTGCAAGAAGAGGTTTGTGTTGATACAAGAATGGTATGGAGAAGTAAGGTGCCGAATCGGGTTAAGATATTTCCTTGGGGATGGGGCATGCTTCTGCTTTTGGTCGGATGATTGGACATGGGATGTATCGTTGGGAGATCGTTACCCACAACTTTTGCAGCTAGCATGCGACAACGGGGTGCAGGTTTGGGATTGGGGATCCTGGTCTCCGGTGTTCACTTCGGATTTGTCGGATCGAAGGGTTGAGGATTTCATCGCTCTACAGTCCGAGTTGATGCAGGCGGAGGGTTCGTCTTTGGGCAGAGATCATTATATATGGGGATGGGGAGGATTAGGTGAAGAAGGCATATTGTTTTTTGGTTAAGGACATGGTTGAGGTGCAAGAAGAGGTTTGTGTTAATACAAGAATGATATGGAGAAGGTGCCAAACTGGGTTAAGATATTTCTTTGGTTGTTCAGACTAGGGAGGATTCTCACCAAGGACCGTAGAGGTCAACTGTTGGGTACGAAGGATACATGTGATAGATGCGAGTTGGCTGTGGAGGACGTGGATCTTATGTTTTTTTCTCTTGCCAGTTCTCCACGGAGGTGTGGAATATAGCTAACATTGCATGGCTTCTTAGGTTGGACTGTCTCACTTTTTGGAGGGATATTAGATCGGTTTATGACTTTGGACACGAGGACAGTGGATTTCCCTTCGCGTTGGTGTGAGCGATCTGGTGCACTAGGAACAAGGCCTTTTGAACACTTTTGGGTGCTCTGTATATCATGACATATGTGATGTGTCTTAATACCCACTTGTAATTCTATTCATATATATACACTAAGGTGTGTCCCATCTTGGGATGTCTCCCTTCAATTTTCTCAAAAAAAAATTGTATTTGTTTGTTAAATATACATATCAGAATTCTCAATATCCATTTTGCATTCATACTCGTATTTTGACTTCATCATTTTGCACATTCATATGATATTCATATTTATATCCTGATCTGCATTTTAAAAAAATTAAGAATATGGCAACACCTGTATTGATATTTGTATCCGACCGTTTTCATCCCTACTTTATGATAATAAAAAAACCAACAATAAAACTCCGCATAGTCCACTCTATTATATGACACAGATAATGTTTATAGAATAATAGAAATTATTATCACTTCTCATTAAATATTTAAATATTTGTTGATAACAAAAACTCTTACAAATTGGAGAAAATAATTCACGGTGGTTCTCTATTGATCTTTGGAAGGAATTGCTAGAAATATATTTGATTTTCGTAGTTCACATCTAGGGAGATAGTAATGTATAACTATCATTAATCCAATGAGTAAAACATGGAATGGTCTCCGTGTTTTGTGCAAGTAGAATTTGAACTAATAAAAAAGATATAAGCAAGACTACAACTGAGAGATGTATGGTTTGTCATGTAGAAATATGTATCGTGAAGATATATCAGCAATGCTACATAGCACTTGGAGCGCATAACCGAGACATGTGATGGTAGGGAACCGAGACACAAGGGAGACAAGTAGCGGGTACTCAGAAGAGGTGGGGTGCAGTGGACCAGCTCCTGAGCAACATTTGGGGATCAGAGGCACGATGGGATGGGGGCTAAGCATGCAAGGGAGACGAGTGGTCTGTGTACGAGGGAGGTATGGGCACGGTGGGTCTGCAAGCAAGGCCAAACGCAGAAAGTCAGCATCGAACCGGACCAGCAATCGAGTGAGGAGGAAGGTGTGGTTCGGAGGGACGGAGGGTACATGCTCAGAGATGATGGTTTCAACGGAAAGGGTAGGGCACAAATGGACATGGCGAGGGAGGTGAGGGGGCATAGTCGGGTGTAGATTAAGGGTCTTCAGCAATTGAGGGGGGGGGGGCATATGCCCCCCCTTGCCCATAGCTTAGGTCCGCCCCTAGAGCGAAGTGTGGTGATGAAAAGCAAAGTACCGCAGATTGATGGCTGGATGTTTGGTGTAGTTTTGTCAGGGCTTTCAAAAATTGGTTTTCAGTAAATGTTAGGGGCATGGATGGAGCCGAGAAGAGGGCATTCTATGGAGGTTGCTCTGTAGTTCAAAGCTATCTGACTTTTAACCAATGGACTCAGTTGGCCTGGTGAGATGAGTGACCTATTCTGAATAGTTGATGAGATGGTTGGTCATATATCTTTGTCAGTGGTTCTCAGAAGCATGGAAGGACATATCGATATCGGTATCGATATCGGTACCATGTCGATACCGATATATCGCCGATATAACGCCATATCGCCGACATCGGGATTCAGCTCGCCTTTTTTGCCTGTCGATACCCGATATCGGACATATCGGCAATATATCGGTGACCTGTCGATACCGATATATCGGGATACGCCCGATATCGGGTATCGACAGGCAAAAAAGGCGAGCTGAATCCCGATGTCGGCGATATGGCGTCGATATATCGGGTATCGACAGGCAAAAAGTGACATATGACACGCTCTTTACAGTTAATAGTGTGCGAAGGAAATTTTGAAGAGGTGGAGTTCTGGGAAGATTTGTGTTAGACTCACTCACAGTTCCAACAAGTCCAGTGACTTGTGGATGGGGACTTGAACATAATCTCCTTGGGCAGGCTTCATTTGGATGTAATGAATGCTTTGGACTAAATATACTCATGGGTTAACTCCATACCAATGAAAGAAATTGAACCGGTAGCTTGAAAGAAATACAGATCTGCACCCGATCATTGTCCAGCAAGACAAGTTGTGTTTGTGTTGGTCAAGTTAATCCAACCAAATTGAATAATCCAACACAACCTCCTTCATCCCATGTTTGCATGAGTTTGGATGACCTCTACATTTATGAGCCACTTAAAGTTTTATAATGCCTATATATGACACTAAAGAAGCCCTAATTGGAGCTCTACTAATGAATTCGATGTTGAACTTTTATTACTCATATGTTCCCACCAATTTCTTCCGTCAAAACAAGTCAAATGATTATGTAATTAAACACTCAATTCACCCCTACAAAAAAATACGAAGTTGTCAACTGTTGGAAATGTAGCAGACTAGTGAGTACCTGAAATTGGTTTTCTTTCTGCTACTTTGTTTCTATTTCGAGCACAAATTCCCTCGAATCAAGTTTTCTGTCATGCTATTGTTTTGAAAGACTGCTCCTGCTGCTTCTTTCTCTTTGTTATGGCCACAGGTACAGCCCAAAATAGTGTTATGTTCTGTGGTTCCCCTCCTCAAAATTAAACACATAATCTTGGATGTGTTGGATGCATGACAGTGTATTGCACACTATTTCATGATACGTATACACTATTGATGCTGAGTGGATAGCAGGAGTAACCGATGAATTCGTGATATAGGAGAAATGGATGAAAACTGGGCTGGTTAGACAGGAGGATGGGCAAAAAAACCCGGAGTTCACTGGTGATTAAGGAGATGGAGAAAACCAACAGTCCACATGGGGAAAGTGACGGGACAGAGAAGCTAGAATCTACATTTTGAGGAGCTTATTTGATGTGCCACAATCAGAAAATAATATCATATATTTTCCTAGTTCTAAGAAAGAAGCAGCTTTTGCATTTCTTTTTCACCATGTATTCATCGCGAGTCATCACCCACAAGCTCTGATATCGTGTTTTTCCTTCCAGGTTTGCTATTATGGGGCTAGTGACCAATTACTTTGGACCGGCTCGTCCGTCTGCCACCAAGCGCTGAGTTAACTTTTCTGGCATTTTTATTTCCTCATCTACCTATTTAGCATACGCCATTCATGGTCGCACCCTGTATTTGTATTATCTGCTTCTGAGTCCTGCTCTGGACAGCCAAATTTGCTTCTTTAAGTAGATTTGAGAGAAACATGACAATATGCTATTTAGACTAAATCAAGCGTAGGCTCTATCTGGTCTAGTAAGCACTGCATTTTCTTTTTACCCCTCTATGATGCTAAATTATGGTTGAGGATATGTATCATCTCATCTCGTTATTAAGTAATCTATGGTTTGGTTGGGCTGGCTGTCACAAACAGTTCAGTATCAAGATGTGGCTACTTCTCCATAATCTGGCTCCTCAGTCTTGTTTTTTTATTTGGGTAAATTAATAAAGTTCAATTAAAATGCATAAACAGAAAATATCTTCCCATCCACCATTCAAAAGGTGGTTTGTGCTTTTTGCAAAATAACAATGTGATGATCGCTCTTATTAAATTATTTCTCGGGTACATAGATAAGCAAAATAACAATGTTATTTTGAATTTGAAATGTTAAGTGATGTTTTAGAGTTTATATAAATAATATTATAGGAAGAATAATATAATATAAATATTTTATTATATAATTCTAATTTTGAAAATATTTTTTAAGATAAATCGGAAAAACTATAAAATCAAGGAAAATATCAAAATAATACAACACAGTCGATAAAAGTAACTAATTTTTACAATTATTATGTGTTTTACAATCTAAATATATTCTTTTTTCTATAATGAGCAATATATAAATACAATATAATTATATGAGCCTAATAAGGAGATAGAATATCATTGACAAAAAAGCTAAACACATTATATTGCCATTGATTTTTATAAAACTCATATAGAACATTGATATAAATTAATATTATTATTTGAAATAATGTGAATTGTAAAAAATAATGTAGAGAGATAAAACCTCTTTTTTAAGCACGAGGATCTTCAATATCAAAAAATTAAGTGATGAAAATGAATATACGAATTTTTGATGTATAAAGGAACAACTTACATTATGGTGAGAAGAAGTTGTATATTACACATGTCATGAAAAATATCGTCTTGATAATGATGATCGTCATGGATTGCCATGTAAGGAAAATCAAAACAGTAAAAAAGCAATGAGATATATCTAGATAAATTTCGAATCACGACGAATATTAAGGAGGAACATGAAGTAGCAAAATCATCATTTTCACATGCTAGGAGAAAGGTCACCTTAATCTAGCATGGGTTTTTAAGATCTTTGGTAGATAATGAAAGAGGGAATGGAAATGTCATTATAAGGAATGTTGGAACATGAAAATAAATGTGTGTGAGGATTAGAATAACAATCTTAAACATTTGATATTTCCTATTAGATTTTATGACTTATATTCTTTATTTTTTTTATATTCAATATTTAATTGTTGACTAATAGGATTATACATATATATATACATATTAAATTGGGTATCGCTTAGAGTGTTTTTTATCCTCTTAATGACTCAAAATTTCTGAATAGCACGCTAAGATTGATCATTGTACTTATAAAAAGTAACTCATGCCTAAGTTAGTGTCACTGGGCTAAAATAAGAAGTAAAGACATGAACTTAGATGTTTTGTATAACAGATGTATGAAAGACCCACATACCTAACTCATAACACATTTTACAGTCAACCCACTTGAATTTAGTTATAATAAAGAGGAAAGAAAAGAGATTTGGTCTCAATAGAGGGGTTTAATATCATTTATACACGTCACGCATTGACAAGTCATGTCGGTGTAACGCGAGAGTATGGAAATCATAGCAGTGGATGCTGTATATGATAAATCATATCAACAGAGCCTAGATATGGATATAAGTTTAAAACTAACCACTTAATCATTGTAGTAAGTTGGTTTGAGAGTATCAATAGTTGCTTCCACATGTTATGCTTAGTGATATAATGCAAATGCTAAATTTTAACAACATTTATATTGCATGTTCATAATTTTTTCTACATCTATTTACTTACACATGTCACCTTTTGATGTAATTATATTATAACTTCTTGCACAAGAATATTCAGAAAAGATCGTAATCTATTGTTACATGCATATATGTAAATATGTATGTATTATATGTATGCATATATGTTCTATATATATAAATACATGGATACATATATACGTATATGTATGTATATAAATATCAAATCAAATTATTATCGAGTGAATTCGGGTTAATTCAGAATCGAATCATTTGGGGATCGAATCCACAAGTTAAATTCAAATTCAGTTCATTCAGCTTCGAATCGAACTTTTTTCGAAGTTTTATCGAAAGAATGCCAATTGAATAGAATGATCCGATTCAATTATCAGCTCTCTGTGAACATCTCCATGCCCGCCATGTTGACTCCCAAATCGTGCCATCGATTAACACACTTCGTGAAAGTCAAACTAATTTTCAGTGTTGTCTTCAACTATATGAGGGCATATCCTTCCTTTAATCATAAAGTTAACGGTGGTTGCCTTCGCTATTAGCTGAAGTCATCATTATTGCCCAATCAAAAGATAAAGTACCATACTTTTCAAAGTTCGAGAATGCCATTGAATTGAGTGCAAAGTTTAAAATTTTTATATAATTTACTCCATAAATAATATCTTTATGATATTAAATAATAGGTTTTTTTATTTGTTTTGCCTCTATGAGATTGCAATTTCAGTTATGCCCCTCCCTTTTGGGGAATATCAGTCAACTTCTTACCATTCTATCACTTGTGCCCCTCAACTTAGTTGTTGTCCATTCTCAACGCAAATGGACGTTAACTTTGGGATATAATGGGAATTAAATTAAAAATAAATGCTAAAAAGGTCTTTTTTTCATCCTCTTCTTCCTTCCCCATTCTCTTCCTCCCCTTCTCTTCCGTCTCCCCAGCCTCCTGCTCCACCATCTCCTCCCCCTGCCCCCAGGTGCTCCCTCCGCCCCGAGCTCCTCCCCCCATTCCTCAGGACACCTCCTCTGCCCCGAGCTTCTCCTCTTCGCCCACTGTCGCTCGTGCGTCTCCCCCTGCCCTCGCGCCTCCCCTTGCCTCCACCTCCCCCATGCCACCATCGCGCCTCCCCCTACCCCCGCCTTCAAGTCCGCCCTCCGCCCCGAGCTCCTTCCCATGCCCTGAGCTCCCCCTGCCCTCGCCTCCTCCCCCTGCCCCAACCCCGAGCTTCTCCGCCATGTTGCACATGTCCTTCCCTTACCTCTGCTCCTCTTCTCCATCCCGCCCCTCCTCCGTAGCCCGCCTCCCCCTCAAACCCTTAACTCCGCCCCTCCTCCCCAGTTCAACCCCCACACCTCCTTCCGCCCCTCCTCCCCAGCTCAACCATCTCCAGTCACTGCTCATCCTCCTCTACCCCTCCTCCGCGCCCTCCTCCCTAGCCCAATCACCTCCAGCCACTGCTCATCCTCCTCTACCCCTCCTTTGCTCCCTCATCCGCCGCCTGCTCCCCAGCATATCCCCTCCACTGACCACTGATGAATCTGTGATTCATCACTCTAAAAGTTGAAAATAGAGCTTTGTTCCAGAGTAATTAGATGCATATTTCCACTTATATTGCAAAATTAGCATTCATGCATGTGTAAATAATATCTGTATTTTAGCATTCATATTGCAATAAATAAGAAGCCAAATTCACTTGTAAATATTCACCTGTATATTAGATAAAATACCTTATTTGTATATATTTTATACTAACTCCAAATTCCATAAAACCAACTCTATTGTGTATATATTACTAACACTAATTAAAGAAAAATATCAAAAAATACTAACTTGTAAAATTACCCAATAAAATCCCAATCCAAATTGAAGACCTTAGACCTTAAAACGTACATATCTCTCTCATACAACCTCCGAATCAGGTCTACCCACTTTTAAAATAATATACATTCAGAGACCTTCGAAACAAGACCAATTTCACTAAAATCGGAGCTCGTATGCAAAACTTGGGTTTTGGGCCCCTTTTGTACATTGTACATAATGACCGTTTTACCCCTGTATTTTCTCATTTTATTTTCTTCATTATTAAAAATCCAAAAAAATTAGATTAAGTTGTAAATATTCTTTTCATATTTTCTCTATTTTTATTTTGATTTTTCTCTTATTGAAAAATGACAAAAAATGCAAAAAGAAAAATGTGGTATTTTATACATATAAGTACCACCCAAAAATACATTTTTGTACAGATGATTTTATTTGATTTTCGACCCATTACGAAAGTTGTAGATCTCATCGAGACGAGCAACTTTCATGTTGAGCACTTTTTGATTTAATCCCTTTTGTTATTTCGTTTTGATTTTCTTTACATTTAATCTTTGAATTTTCTGGGAACGACATGTGGCAGCTCCTGGAGCTGCCACATGTCACCGCAATTTTTTATTTTCGGATTTATTTTTTTATTATTTTCGGATTTTATTACTTTATTTATTATTATATTAATTATTGTTATTTTTAGTAGCCTACTTATTTTATTTATATTATATTATTATTATATTATTATTTATCTCCCTTTTACCACTTCTTTACTTGTCTTCTACTCCAAGCCTCCACCTTCCCCACTACCCCACTCTCTCCATCCTTCTACAACTTCCCTTTCCTCCTCTTTATAATCACCTCCCCTCCTCCATTATTCTCATCCGTCGATTCGAGAGAAGTAGGGGCGGTAACCTTCAAGTGACAGCTGTAGGAGACGAGTCGAGCGACGACAACCTCAAGGCGAGATCCGCTGAATCACCATTGCCGCGTCACGAGATCCATTGGACTTGCTCCGCTTCGAAGGACTCCGCCATCCTTCTCGAGGCCACGACGGAAGCCGTACGACGTGGCTTCACTTTCGACGAATCACAGGTAAGCATCCCTCACCTTTTCCTTGTCATTTTATTTTTATCTAACAATTTTTTTCCCTGTTGATTCATCATAATCATAAACATATCACATTTCCATCACCACATTTTTCACCACACAACATCACACACAAATCACATCACCAACATCACCTCATTAATTTTTGTTCATTGCATTTCTACACAACAATCATCATCACCATCCTAATCATCTACATTTTCACATATCCATTCACTACAACAAAAAACAATAAAAATAAAAATACAAAAAAAAATAAATTCCACAGGTTCTGCTTGGCCGCCCCTGCCGGTGTGAGCCTACGCCAGCGGCCGGCACCGCCCCGCAGTTCGTTTCCGATCGCCGGCCCCTTGCCGAACCACGTCGGCCATCGCTGCCACCCACAGGCAGCCGCGCGCGTGCCTCACGCCGCGAGCCACCGCCTCTGGACCTCTCCGCACGCCGCCCCGCGTGCACCCCTCCATCAGTCCTCCACCGCGCAACAGCAGCCGCGCGTGGCCGCCCGCACCCCATCTCCTCCTCAGCGCCCTCGTGCGGCGTCGCCACCTTCACGCGCGGCGCAGCCCCAGCCACGCTCCTCCCCGCTCCAACGCCCCTCGCCCTCCGCAAGGCAGCAACACCCCTCCAGTGCGGCTGCCCACGCCGCCCCTCGTGCGCCGCGTGCCCTGCACGCTGCCCACAACCTCGCAGTCGCCCTCCGCCCGTAGTGTCGACGCCGTCCACCGCCGCAGACCTCCCTCTTTGCACGGCCGCCATCCCCAGCCGCCCACTGTGTCGTGTGCCCTAAAAGGGAAGAAAAGGTCCATTTAGTTTTTATTATATTTGTTTAAACATTGCATAGTCTTCCTTCCAAGTTTCAATATTTGCAAACGAGTCCCTAGGCATAGTTTAAGTTTATTAGTTTCATTTCTGTAATGGCAAAGACACCCCTGCATTTGAGCGTTATTTTATAGTTATTTTGCATCACTTTTTTTTATAAAAAATAGCATTTTCTAGAGCAATTAAATCTTTATCTCATGGCTATTTATTTATATTTTTGTGAGAAATTGACATTTTTTTAAAAATCAGAGATTGAAATTGAGTGATATTTTACCCATTTAAGCTCTGAAATTTGCACCTGTTCATTTATTGCTCCAAAAATTGTGAAAAAATTGTAAATGATGAGTTTCGTCCAATTAGGAGATGTCTTGTGCCTAAAATAAATTCTAGAGAGCTTTCTGTAGTTGATTTTTAATTAATTTCAAGAATAAGATTTTTGAGAAAATTCAACTCTCCTGGATTCCTTATTGAAATACCTATCTGTGATAAATCAATCTCTGGATTATTTGATTTCGTGGAATTATTAGGAATTAAATACCCATAGTTGCTCTGTTTTCAGTAAAAAATTCATAAAAAATCATTAAGTGTCAGAAAATTCCAAAAAAATTTTCCTAGCTTAATTTCATCATATTTAGTTTCAGTAAAATTTTCATAATTTTTTCATATCATTTGCACGAAAAATTGCATAAAAACCCCAAAAAAGTTTGCATTTTTCATTTGTGCATTTTAAATCCAAAAATTCCAAAAAAAAATCTATTTTGCATTAATCATTGAATTAGTATATAGGAAAAATATCACTTGGCTGATTTGAATTAATTTTATATTAAAATTAAATTCGACTAAGTCGTTGATTTTCTTAATAACCTAATTCATTCATATTTTGCATTTGGCATTTATATCTCGTAAAAAATTTAAAAAATCCCACTTGAAAACCCGTAATCTAATCACTCTAACTTGATCCCGAGTTGTTCCTTTGCCTCCTTGAGTCGACCCTAGGGCTTTCTCAGGCTAAATAAACATCAAACCATGCGCTTAATTCATTCGACGATTCATCGATTTTGTGTGATTAATTTTTGATCGACGCGGATCTATCCGACTGCAACGAATAGTCAATTCGACCACATTAAAAGGGTAGGTCGTCTGTGTCCGTCAAATAGCGCCATTGACGGGGAGGCAAACGACTTAGGGTAATCTTAGAAAAATTAGATTTACGTTTTCATTCACTCGGGTAGTCTGACCCCCGAGCCGCATTGTAATTATCCATTTTTTCTTTAATTATTTTTCTGATCATTTTTGTATATATCTCTCTCTGAAATAATTGTTATCTTTTTGTGCGAGGGTCCGGTGGACTTGGAGCGGCTTTCTTGAAGTTGACGCATCTCGAAGTGTATCGGAGGCCGCCGATTCTTGGATGAAGTCGGCTGTTGGACGTCAAAAAGATTTTTGTAACTAAAAAAAAGTGTCTGTAATTAGAGCGGTTCCCGTTTGGGTTCTCGCGCGTGTAAACATAGTCGTGTCCCGTCTGCTGTGTGGGTTGAATTTCTAGACTATGCTTGCACTAGCGGCTCCTCGAGCCACTCTAGGATTTGCTTGTGCTCGTAATTTTTTAGGACCACACATCACTTAAAAGACACACTTAGACCGCAGATGTAGTAAAAAATAATCCGTTCTTCACTCGCTAATAGAACTGCCTGTCTAGGAGCGGCTTTCACCGCTTGCATTGCATTTAGTGTAAAATTTCAATTCAGTATTGCATCCCGCATTGTAGAGGGTTGGAGGCACGGTAAGTCTTCTTACTCAAGCATTCATCATCGATTTTTCCATTGCGTCGTCTTTTTCTGATTCTCTCTCTCTCTCTCTCGGTTTTCTAACCTAGGATAAATGAATAGGGACTGGACGATAGACATGATTGCTTGTGTGGATTAATATCAGTGACAACTAATCTTTAAAATCGGGACTGCTAATTGAATTAGACAAAAAAATTGACTAAAATTAACCCTTGTTTGCGGGAGAGTAACCCCGACCTTGTTTTCAGGCTGAGTGAGGGTACTTGAGTGTGTGTGAACACCTTAAGGCAGAGCCAAAATCCCCGCCTTCCATATCACGGGCCAACTGATCCTAGCAAATATCACGAGTTGAATATTTTCAGATTCACTGACTAGTACCAATTAGCCTCCTCACAAGGCGGGACTACTACGTCGCTGTGGCGACCCACAATAAACCGTGATTAATCAACAATTAACCCACACTAGAGATATCAAGCAATGACAAGCAATGTGAAGTTTAAACATAAATGGTGTATAGCAAGCAAGTACGTAGAGAGTTCGAACACAGAGAGCAAACAGGGTAGATCAAACTAATGTGTGTGAGTGAATGTGAAGTGATGTCTACACTATGCAATGCAAGGATTTTTGTGGGTTTTAAATATTTTTTTTAATTTTTGTAATTTAATTTTTAATTTTGTATTTTGATTTTTAATTTTCTAATTTTTCTAATTTTCTATTTTCTATTTTTTTCTTTTCTTTTTCAATATTGGAATATATAAACAAGGTAATCAAAGAGGTGCTACAATATTTATAAAAATAAGAAAAAATAGCCAAAAATTCAGGAATAAAATCTTTTTGGTATTTTTATGATTTTCTACTGTTTTTGTGATTTTTGGATATTTTTCAAAATATTTTCGATATTTTTAAATACTGAAATAAAGCAAACAGTGAATTAACAATCTGGCCGAGACAAAAAATGGGAAAGAAAAATATCAAATGATCTCATAATCTTCCCAAATCAGTTTTGAAATAAAGAGAATGAAATAAGGAAGAAACAGGAACTAAGTTTGCAATTTTTGGAATTTTTCATAATTTTTAAGATTTTTTCAAAGTTTTTAGGGATTTTCTAATTTTTAAGGTTTTTCTTTTGCAATTTTTAGTGGTTTTTGGACTGACACTAGTAGATGACAAAACACACAAAATTTATTTTTTTTGGAATTTTTCAAAATATTTTTATAATTTTTATGGATTTTCTAATGCAAACAGTGTGAAAAATGCATGGTTTGATTTTTAGTGAATATGAAAATGCAATAAAATGCAAATGCAAAAATATGACATGAAAGTGCAGATTAGCAGGAGCTTAACATGGTTTTTGTGAAATTTTTCGAATTAAAATGATGCCTTAAATAAATCGGACAAGCACACAAAAATAATTCAACCTGACAGGGGTATATATGCAAATACACAAAAGTTCAGGGGCATACAAGCAATTTTCCACAAAATATAACACTTAAGATTTGAATTTATGGACTAAACACAAATGTTCAAACCCGCAAGGGTATCAGCACAAAATACCCACCAGGACGCGTGACTTGCACACGCCTGGCAGGGACCCAAAAGTAATTTCAAAACTCCTGGGGGCTCACATTCAATATTCCCAAATGTTTAACGCTTAAACTACAAATTCTGGTACTGAACCGAAATAACAAAAGGGCCGAGGGCCTCGTTGCAAAATGCCCACACCTCATGTGAATAGGTCACGTGAGGTGACATGGCAGAGGACCCAATTGCAAATATGGAAAGTTCGAGGGCCTACTTGCGAATTTTACAAAAATTTTACACTACAAAGGAAAGTTTCAGGACTAAAATAAAATCACAAAAGGTGCGGGGGTATACTTGCAAAATTCCCTCGCACGAGCGTTGATGAACGGCGCGGATGGATCCACTTATCCACGTGGCAGCACGGGGAAGCCCGATGACGATTCGCGCGTGGACAACGAAGATTAGATCTGGCAATGAAGATCAACGGCTGGGCTCCCTCAGATCCAACGGCGGCTGTAGTTTCTGGAGCTCCTCCTCGATCCGACGGCGGCGAAGGCTGGAGCAAGAACCGCGGAAGAACTCCGGCGAGCCGAAGTTCTCCGAGGTGGTGCTCCTCCTCTGGTGATGTTCTTGGCTCCAAAATGCGGCTGGAGGGTCCCTGAGGTCCGGTCTATCTCCTGGGGGCTTCAAAAGAGCTCGGGGGTGGCCGGGCTGCTCGCGAGAGGGTGGCGGAGCTCTAGAGCTCAGCCGAGCTCCGGCGAGTTCAAAATGGCTCCCAGGCTCGAGTCAACGGCGTTTGACCTACAAAACGAAGTGAAAGGGTCCAGAGCAAGTTGCCTGGACCCCGCAGTGGCAAAGAGGCGACGCGAAACGATGGGTTGGTAGTCGGCCGGAGTTGCGCTCCGACGGGGAGATGAAATTGGGCGAATTACTCGCTGGATTTGGAAATTTCTTGAGGGCTTTTAAAGCTAAGGAAATGGGAAACAAAATGCAACGGAAATAAAGCTGGGATATGGCTTCCTCGACGGTGTAGACCGGAGGGAAGGGTACCTCAACCGCCGGAGTTGGGGGAGGTGGTGGAGACGCCTCCGACTTCCTCTGCCCTGGCTGAATGCACCCCGCTGGAGCTGTCACCTCCAGGAAGGCTTGGAGCACGAGCTGAGCAAGGAAGGGTGGACCGAAGGTGTTCAATTTTGAATCGAAAGTGGAGGACTCCATATATTTGGTTTGACCCCATGACTGGCGAGGCTCCCTGATCGATGAATATCTTACAAATCTTGAGTCCAAAGACCAAGGTTATTCATGGGCGAGCTAGAGGGATGATCGAGGAACATATTTGCAGAAGGATTCAACACCATGGCCTCGAAAAATCCGCAAAGGCGGAGCAAAACGAGGCTATCAGAGTCCACAGGGGTCTAGGACACCTAGTTGACCAGGGTCAACTAGGGTTTGCGCCTGGTTGGTCCACGTGGACCAACCAGGAAAAACCCTGATTAAAACTTTTATTAATTCATTTAAAAATAGAAAAAGGTCGAATTAAATTATGATTATTAAATAAAAAATATTTGTTATTTTATGTAGTATTTTATTATGATTTTTAATTAATTTTATGAGGTATATTTTTATAAGTTTACTTTTACACCCCTTATAGGTATAATACCTATATATTTTATTCGTTTATTTTTATTTTGGTATTTTTAATTTCTTTAATTCCGTTTATTATTTTATAACATTATAACATACTTTTATACATGTAAATATATTTTTATTTTATTTTTCTGAATTGTTTGGTATATTTAATAAAATATAAGTAGGTATCATATAGGTATATTTATAAGTATAGTACCTATGTATTCTATATACATATAATTTTATTTTGTATTTTATTTAGGTTTTTATTCTGATTTTAATGTACATAATTATTATAAGTATTATTTACAAAATTATAAAAATTTAATAATACAAAAATAATGAATAAAGAATAAATTGAATATTTTAATCAGTACAAATATATAATGAGGGCCCAAAACTCAACTTTCAAACCATAGCTCCGCCAGATGCGAAACCACCACTATTAAATAGATTATTTTATTCTATATACAATTAAAGGTGAGTTTGCTGCATTTGGAGTTTTCATTTGTGAGATACGGGTCTGGGAAGTTGGGATTCTGGATTTTTATTCAGACCATAACTTTTTATTTGTACATTATTTTTTTGTGAAATCAATTTTGTATTTTTCTATATAAAATTATCTACAACTTTCATGTACAAAGTTTCTTTATTTGATGTATAAAAGGTAGAACCAAAAATAGGTCCCAAAATGAATAAAGAATGAATAAAATGGACAGGTATTTAACCTTTATCTCCCCTACTTTATTCCTTGTCGATCTATTCATCAAGATGCCTAGGTCTCGGGGTTTTGGGTCATAAAATATTTACAATATTTTATTCTTTTTCTTTTCTTTTATTTATTCTATAATTTTGTCTTCAATTACAGTATTTTATACACTATTCACATGCACATGCATGAATGCTAATATGCTCTATTTAATGCTATTTACAGGCGTTTGCTAGGGTTTTTTATGCCAAAATGATAGAATAAAGATGATGAAATGTGGATTCATCAGGTAGTCAGGGGCGAACCAGTGGTACTTCACGATAAGGCCTAGCTTTTTCAGCCTCCGCCTGCTTGCAGGTAAATAGGGGCATGGTCTTTGAGTCCATCAACTCCGGATAGGAGCGAAGAAAGGAAGGACCGATGGTATCTTAGGCGATAGGTTAAACAGGGAAGACGCATCCGGCTCTGAGCCGACTTCCCTATAGGCCGCGTAACTCCTTACTATCTTGCTTGAAAAATCACACTTAAAATTGACAAGATTAATTGGACTCGATTTCGGATCCTTCACCGTGTTGAGTGTGAATTCAGGGTTTGCTCTTACGTTTGTCTTTGTGTCTGTCCGTGTGTGTTATCCTGTGTAACTGCGTATTTTCTACCTCATTCTACTTACATATCCTCTTCAAGATGTCGGGATATTGGTCCCCATATCCTGTGACCTCTGGTCATTCCTCCTTGACCATATACCGTTCATCCTCACCTTCTCCTTCTTCCATGTATCCTCTGCCATCCACGGGAGACCCTTACCCGTGGTCGGTCCCACCTCAACCCGATTATGAAGTCAGAACTTTGACTGATTTCTCCACTTCTTCGCATTTCTCACCTACTCCATATTCTAACACTCCAGATCCACTTCCACCTTGGGCTGACTATCCTTACTCTCGAGAGCTTGCAGGAATCAAAGACTCGAATGAAGAGCAAGCCACTGCTGAGACAGATGATTGGCAAAATTATATGCCCCACATACTTCACCCCAAGTAGGGACCATACCACAACTCACATATACACATCCCGATTTGAACTTAGGGTATAACATGGTCGATCGAACAACCTGAATAGAGAGGCCTGTACATCATGATTTCCCAGACTTGATTGACTTTAGTGATCAAGCTTCCATTAACCAGCCTTCATTTGGAGAGCCTATGCATTCACAAGATTGGACTCATGAGCTAGACTTATCAGTCCCTGTTTCATCATATGAGGCTTCGACCAATATTTGCCATCTAGATGGTCCATACTCGACCCAACATTACATGCCAGATTCTAGGTATGTTGAGTATGAGCATCCAAAGTCTCAGCAGTACCCTCCACTTGAGCAGAACTCTCCCATGATTTGTCATGAGAATTTTGTGGAGGATGACATCTCTAGACTTATTAAGAAAAATGAATCATTTGGTAACGAGTTGAGAGATGTCATGGGAATATTACACTCAATTTCTGCCAGCTTGGGTATAAAAGTCAGAAAAGACATGAGTATTTTTGAGGTTGAAAACAAAGCAAACATCAGGGAACCCACACCGTCTGTAAAGCTGGAGTCCATTCTATCTCCCTCTTCTACTAACCACTTGCCCTCCAATCCAGAGTCTGATCATTCATCCATCAAAAACACCAAAAAATTTAAAAATAAAAAATTCACATAAAAATTGAAAATGAAAATGATTTAAAAAAATTAGATTCCACCCTAAGGGAAGCACTTGATGAGGAATTGATCTTTAAACTTCCCTTAATAAAGGCCATAGATCACTTCCCTGACCTCAAGAGATTTGTAAAGAGTAAATTGATGCCTAAGAGGTCGGGTATTAAGAGAACAAGGACTGAAAGACACAGAGTCTATGGCCACATCCTTGGTGATGGGTAGAAAGACCAAGAGCCGCAGAGTGAAGCGGTTGCCCCGAGTTGAGTGTGAAATCAAAGACACCATCTTCACCCATGCAAGAATCGATGATGACTCACCGATAAATATCCTCCCGACCTCTGTGTTTGACAAGCTCAAACTCAGACCAATCAAAAAGTCAAGAGAGATCGTTCAACTGGCTGATCGATCCATCAAACGGTCTAGAGGAAATATTTCAGTCATCATTACTTTCCATGGTGCTCTACTCCAGGTGGACTTCACGATCATTGACATCGAGCACCGGGGAGAGTTTACCCAGTCTCCGATTATTCTCGGGAAGCCGCTCTTAGCCTCAGCTAAGGCAACTATAGATTGTGAGACTCGGGAGATCAATTTTTCAGCATTGGGAGCACTCCGACCTCACCCATTCTTTGATGCACTTTACTCTAAGGTGACCCGCACATCCGCTGACAGTCATAACCATCTGGAGGTAGATGAGTCCCACCTCTCGGCTACACCTGAGAGACCGACTATCCGGACGACCGTTGGTTTCAAGACTCCCCACACCTCCACTTCATCAACTGCTTGCACCACCACCGTGACAGCTTCTAAGGAGGACTCACGATCAGAAGCTATCATTAAGTCGGATACAACCTTTTTTGATTGCCTTGATCATTATGATGATCCGACACAAGAGCCTAATAATGCCAAGTCGAGTGAGACCACTAGCACCTTCCCGAGACATGTGCTGACCCTTCAGGAATATTATAATCTATATGGTGACTCTTCTTATGAGGAACCCATGGTCAGCACCACACCACGTCCCGGACCTTCAAAGGAAGCCACCAAGACTGAATTGACTCCACATAAAAACACGATTTCTCCCTCTTCTAGTCGGCTATCTAGTGAGTGGAAGCCGAGAATTGATTCCTCGAGATGTTCCCCTGAACCTCTCAAGGCACGTCGCTCTCATCTCCCTCTCAATGATTCAAGTTCTAGCAAACCGGCTAAGAAAGTTTCCTTCAACACACAAGAGAAGGAATTTTCTGAGGAGTCCTCACCAGGTCCGGAGAAGGTGATTTATATTATAATCTATATGTAATATATAAAAATATAGAACAAAAACTATTTTTTTAGAATTTTTACTGATTATTATAGTGTAATTAGGATTTATGTTTTTTAAGGTTTTCTTTTTTATTTTTTGTGATTTTTATGCTACAGTTAGAATATATAGTAATATATATATTATGATTTTTTTGGAGATTTTAAAGATAATTTTATATTTTATTTTTATAAGCTAGCAGGGAAAATAAGTTCCTTTTTATTTTTAATAAACGGGAAATACAATAAAATTCCTAAATAAAAATGTTGCATGAATAAGCATCATGTTAGACACCCAATGTATTTTTCCCAACATTTAACAAGCCCATGAGCTATTTAATAAAAAAGATAAGAAATAAAACACAAGCTTAGCAGGGGTATAATTGTAAATAAAATAAAGTACAGATTCTTACATGCAATATTCCTTACAGTTTAATACTAATTGTAAGAATAATTGGACTAAAAGTAAATAAAGAAATCTAAAGGGGTTCAAATGCAAAATGGCCACATGCCTCACACGCATGAGCATGTGAAGTGACCTGACAAGGGACCAAAATGTAATTTAGTTGGCGTTTAGGGTCCACTTGCAATATTTGCCTAAATATTTAATTTAGTATAAATATTTATAGGGCTAATAAATAATTACAAAAAGTGATAGAAGGTCTTAGCAATTTACCTCTTATAGGGTGTGATCAAATGGTTGGGATGTCTCCACATCGATGCCACCTACTCTATATGATGGTGAGGGCTGGACGTTGCTTAGATTTAATTCCATGACTCAGATTATATATGGGCCGCGCTCGTGATCTAATGGTGCTAGGGGTCATGAAGAACAACCCAAGAACAAAGCATGGGCAACCTTTGATTGCTGAGATCTCCTTACTTCGACCGTCCTCTTCCCTCCCGACGGGCCCGACAACTCCCTAGGCTCCTTCTGCATCTGTAGGTGGTCGTCAATAGGGTCCAGGTACCATCGATGGGGACCTGGAAGGCATTCTTAGCTCTAGAAACATGGTGGTGATTTTTAGTCGATTTGAGCCCTAGATGGCTCCTCAAGTGCTGCCTCCTGCACAAAAACGATCCTCGGCTCAATGAAAAGAGTCTCGACTATTTGTTGAAGCTAGTGATGAATGTGAAAATCAAGGTGTCCAATGGCTAGTCTTATAGGGTTTGCGGTGTCCGACAAGCTGGATCTGACAATCACTGTATCAACCGCTCTCATAGCTCTCAACAACCGATTCAACCCACACTATGATAATGCAATAAATACAAATGCGCTAAAATTTATTATACCTTACAAATAAGTACGTATAATATGCAAGTGTAGGGATTGAACCACAAATGTGCAACAAGGATTGGTAAAAAATCAGCTAACTATGAAGGAACCAACAAATGCGTTTTTGTATTTTTATAGGGTTTTTTCTAAATTTTGTGAGGTTTTAATATTTTATATTTTTATGTATTTTTAATTTATATATTTATATTTTAATTTTATAAATTTTCTTTTCTTTTTAATTTGAATTAAGTATATAAATATGTATATATATAATTTATATAAGGAAAAAATGGGGCTGCCCCTGGGGGAAGCCAACATGGTTTCCCCTACCCCATTTCCCATAAATTTTTTTATTTTTTTGAAAAATATTACCATGTATATTCATCCCTATATCCCTTCTAAATGTCATTCGAATTTCGTCTGATATAGAGACTCCTATGCCCTCCATCTAGAACATGTAATTTTAACGGTCTTAGAACTATTGTAATCGTACATGTTCTAGGTGGAGAGCATAGGGGTCTCTGTTTCTGACGAAATTTGAATGACATGTAGGAGGGATATATAGATGAATATACATGGCGATATTTTTGAAACAAAATTTAACAAAAAATGAGGCGGGGACAGCCCCATAGACCGCTTAGTATAATATAACTATTATTTAGGATATAAATATATAATATATAAATAAAATCAATAAAATATAGTTAAGTACGGTACCTTTTATTTTTAAATATTTTAAAATATATTTATGCTATTTATAATAATTAATAATAATTATAAGTAATATATAGTAACAATATAAATATAAGCTATATATAAGGTTTTCTATTTGCAAATATAACTATATATAGTTAAAAAATATAAAATAAAATATTTTTGAGGTTAATATTTTCCCTATTTTTAAATTTTATTATATTTTTCTAATTTTTATGGATTTTTAATTGATTAAAAATGTCAAAGCATATACTTTTTTTATAATAGGCCAGATTGTTTTGGAATTTAAAAATAGATAATTATCTCAAAAATTTACAAAACAATTGCTAATATATAATATATAGTTTAAAAAAAATTCCAAAGAAGAAATAAATACTTTTGGATTTTTAAGTAATTGTTACTAACTTTTATAAGGTTTGTGGGTTTTTTTTCATTTTTAGGAGTTTTTAATATTTTACAAAAATGTCAAACAGTCAAATAAGCCTAAATAAACTTGTCAATTTTTGGATTTTTAAAACATTTTTATATTTTTTATGTATTTTTAAATACATATAGGAGAAAATGCACTATTTTTGTATTTTTTAAATAGGAAAATATTTTAATTTCTTTAAGAAATATATACGATTTAAAATAGTTCCAATAAGTTAAATTATTTTTCTTAAAATTTTTATATGCAAAATGCTATTTTGAATAATTCAAATACAAGAAATACAATAAAAAGCTGGTAACGATATAAGTGCAATTTAAATAAACTTTCATTCCATTCCAGAACACCTTACAAAAGTCTAGGGCATACATGCAAAAATACTCAAATATAATAATATAAAATACACTAGCAGGGGTATAAAGTTGTAGGTCTTGGTTGCAATTTTCCATGAAAATATTACACTAATATTTCTATCCTTGGACCAAATAATAACACAAACCACATTAGCGTCCTTGCAAAATACCCAATCCCCTCAAACACAAGCATGCGATGCTACATGATTGTACTAAAGTGCATATATGGAAAACTTAAGGTCCTAAGAGTAAATATTACAAAATTATTTGAACTTCATATGTCTGTTTGTGTATTGAAAAGAAAATACAAAGGGGGGGGGATATGTAATATACCCCACTAGGCGTTGATGGACAACGGATGGTATGCCACTTATCCATGTGGCATGCTCTGTACGGTCGATGCCGCTTCACCGATGAAGGGCAGAGATTAGATCTCACCCACAGATATGATAGCTGGGCTTGGAGAGATTGGATGGCAGCTACTGCACCTGGATATGGATCTTAATTGGACAGATGGGAGCACCCCTGGAAAAATAGAGAAGAACTCTTGGATGAGCGAGCTTAGATCCGTGCTCCTTATCGACTCCGACCACATGGGATGCTCCCAGGTGTCTCATAATGAAGCTGATACTCCTCCATGTCGACTGGAATGCTTGAAGAGATCTAGGACCCATTGATAGGGTCTTTAAAGGCTTGGGAAGGCGAAGCTCCAGAAGTACCTTTGACCAAGCAAAAATTGCAAGCTCCAGAATCTGCACAGTCAGCTTGAAAGTAAAAACACAAAGGTCTGGGGCTTCATTTGGGGCAAAAAGATGGCGAGATGAGTCAGGGCAGAGGTCTCTGGCGTGCTGCGGAGGTGGAGACCTTGATGTACTGATCTGTGCAAGATCAGAGGGAATGGAGGTGTGCTTAAGGTTCAAAAGAGAGGAGGGTATATGATGCGGTGGTCGGCATGTCGGAACATATGCTGGAATGCTAGAGAATAGTGGCCGGAGCACTTGCTCCGATGAACTATGATTTTTGATTTTACGAAATAAAAGATGAAATTAAATGCAATGAAAAGCTAAACTAACCTACTGCAAATGCTAGGAATCTAAAAAGCAAAGAAAAGAGATGCTCGAACTTAAAGAATAGGGAGCAGTGGACCTTCGTCTGAGCAAATCCAACGTGGCTTGGATCTCGCCTCTCCGCCTCCTTCTCTGTACCTAGATCTCAAGAGAAGCACCCACTGTCACTAGGGATGCTTTAGGTGAAGTGAAAAGGGGATGAAGATGGGTCATGATGGATCAAATTCAAATGGAGGTCGGAGGAGAAGCTAAATATGGAGGCGACTTGGATTAGGGTATGCAGGTGAATTGATGCCCCATCGTTCGAGAAATCACTAGAATGTAAAAGTCTAGTGAAATATGAATAAATTCTCAAAAGGAATCGAGACCACAAAATGCGAGATTCAAGAAGGAAAAATCAGAGAAGCAAGAAGGTTAGGTTTTGACATGCCTAAGGTTAGGCGCAAGTACAATTTACCGATGGGTTAACCGAGACCTGCACCTGATTGGGCCACGCCGGGCACTAAAGAACAAAAAGAAATAAAAAGAGAAACCAAATAGAAATAAAGTAGAAGATGATTTTATTAAATTTTACTTAAAACACGAAAGTTGTTTTTTATTTTATATGTTAAGGTGATTTTTATTTATTTTTATGGACCAGTTTATTAGGTGTTAATTTTTACAAGTGTAATTATAGGTATAATTACATATATAGTGTAGTTGAAGGTATAATTACATATATAGTGTAGTTGATTATTATTTTGTATTTGTATTTTATTATTTTGTGTTCATAATTTATATATTTACACTATACTTAATTATATATTTATGTATTTTTATTTAATTTTTCTGACTTTATTTGTATACTTAAATCAATATGAGTATGTATAACATAGGTATAGTTACCTATGGATTATATTATATTATTAATTTTAATGAAATTTTAATGATTTCTTTTTTAGTTATAGTTTTAATATGATTCACATAATATTTACAAATATTAGAAAACATAAAAAGAATAAAAGTACAAAGAATGTAATAAATGTATATAACTAGGTATGGAAATATACAATGGGACCCCAAAAGTTACGTTTTCTATCTTAACTCCAATTTTAATGAAATCATATTCATTAGATAGATAATTTATTTTAGAGCAAAATAAAGGTGAGTGTGGTCCATTTTGAGTTCATATGGAGAAGATATGGATCTATGAATTTCTATTTATGACCTTTTCATCTGTATGTCCTAGTCATCTTGTACCTTGTTTTTATGTGAAATTAATTTTGTATTTTTTCTCTGTATTTTTGTGTACATTTTTTATTTCGAAAATATTTTTATTTGAATTTTAAAAGAGCGTATATAAATTAGCGAAAGCTTAAGTTATATACAATGTATATGCCACCTAGGATTTCTAAGCGATAATGCCCTTTTGTCTGTATTTATCTAACCTTATCTTTCCCTACGTTATTTCTTCTCGACCAAGTCAATATTGACTTAGTCTTGGGGTTTAGGATCAATCAGTATTTGCAATACTTCCTTTATTTTTCTTTTCTTTTCTTTATCCATTTATTTTGTATTTAGATACATGTATTTAAGAACTATTTTCAGGTAAAGGTTAGAGTGTTAATTTGTACAAGTTAGCTATATTTACATGCGTTTGTCTAGGGTTTTAAATAAAAAATAAAGGAATAATGGTGGATGAATGCGTATTCATCACCCCTCGTACTTAGCTTTGCTAGTTCTTAGAAAAAACTTATTGGGAAATAAATGATGCAAAAAGAAAATAGATAAAAGAAAAATAAAGAAGATAGAATGATTCTGATTTTTAAACTCATCCG
This sequence comes from Ottelia alismoides, assembly GCA_037367405.1. Classification (NCBI taxonomy): domain Eukaryota; kingdom Viridiplantae; phylum Streptophyta; class Magnoliopsida; order Alismatales; family Hydrocharitaceae; genus Ottelia; species Ottelia alismoides. The sequence goes on along the minus strand of JAZKJV010007774.1, from coordinate 685,742 downwards.
TACTAAATCAAAGTTTGGAGCTTCGTTAAAACCTTTGGATTAATGATGTATTTGGAACTCAGTTACAATTAGGACTTGTGACTCAACAACCTCTAGGTTCTGTGCTCCTTTATCCAATTCAATTCAGTGCCTGGTCAGAACCATCCTCTCAGTCACTTACTCTTGCTACCTTGAAATGATAGAACCATGTGTGTGAATTTTTCAGCTCTTCCCAGACAAATCATTGAACTATTGAGGAGTCTGCTCCTCTAGTAACTCGTCCTTGTGGATATAGATATTTCCTTCTAAGGTCAGATGCTGCTAGTTTCACAACCAAAGTGAGGGAGAAGCTAGAAAATTGGGAAAAGATGTGGGAATGGACCCCTGTAGTCTCATTCCCTTGTGAATCTTTGTCAGTGTAACCGAATCTTCACCAAGAAGCATGCTTTCTTTGGAAGCTCAATATTTTGGTGTAATTTTTGGTATAGATTTGTTTTGAATATTTTATTTTACTTTGTACTGCTCTGCATTCTTGTTTGTGCCTTTACGGATATAGAGTCTTTTAGTCCTCCCATGTTTTGAGATCATAGAAAAAGTTGCACCAACAGACCATTCCTCATCCGAAGTATTGTCTCAATCCACTCTCCACTCATTAGATGTCCTTCTACTAGAAGAAGTGGGTTCGAGTACGGATTCCGGCAATCCTCAAGAATGGTTCCTGAGACACCGTTGAGGAAGCGGCCTAGCATTGTCCTGACTTAAACTCCCAGATTTTTCAACAATCCATCTAGGTTGAGCTAAGTGTTGAGTGCGAGGTTTCTAGTCAAGCTATAGTCTCAAGAGCCATACGTATGACATGAAGGGTTCTCGTTAGATACATTGAATTGACTCATGGACTAGGCCTCATAGATCCTAAAGAATTAAGTCATAACAACATGAAGCGTCACAATTCCAATCCTTAACAGGTGATGAATCCCCATTCCATCACCTTTATTCTTTTATTTTGGACTTAAATCTCTAGTTAAATGCATGTATAGATCATTAATTGTGAAAATAAATACTCTATAAATTACATAAAATAGTGTACAAAATATTGTATAAATACTGTATTCCAGTCCAAAATAAAAGAATAAAGAAAAGAACCGAAAAAGAATGAAATGTCAAATACACTGACTGGTCTTAGACCCCGAGACCTAGTCATCACGATGACTTGGTTTACAAGGAATAAAGTAGGGGGAGATAGGGCAGAGAAATTGTTCAGAAAATACACAAAAATCCCTAATTTATTTTACCCAATTATTGCATTTGGGGCCCATTTTATTTTATTCTTTTTATAGTTAAATAATAAAACCCTCAACATTAATAGTCTACATAAAATACAAAGAAAAATAAAAAATTTATTTCAATGAAAAATAATGCACAGTGTGCTTGAGAGAAACAAGCTAAAAGCCACAAAGGAATATTTGTAGGTCTGTATCTTCTCCATATAGATTCAAAATTGACCAAACTTTCCTTTATTGTTCATAAAATTAAATAAGGTATTTAATGTAGTGATTTCATTCGATTGGGAGTTAAATGCAAAAGTCAGGTTTTTGGCCCCTATTGTGCAATATACATGTATATTATATTCAATTTATTTATTCTCTATATTTCACTTTATTTTATTTTATTTATAATTTTTAAATATTATTTATAACATATGTACATAACTAAAATAAAATAAAACCATTAAAAATAAAATAAATAAATAAGGTATTACAATACATAGATGAGTTCCATACACATATACCTATATAGTATACCTACATAATTAATCAAGTATGTAAATAAACTCAAAAATAAAATAAAAATGCATAAATATGTATTTAAATAAACTAAAAATATATAAAATACTTATATATAATAATAAAATACAAAATACAAATTGAAAATAAAATATACAAAGTACATGTATATTTACCTATATATACACATAAATTGAATCAATAATAAGAAACCTTGTAAAAATAAATAAAAACATGCATTAAATACTACATTAAATTGCAAATATTGTTTATTTCTTAGCAAAAAAATTAATTAATTCATTTGTTATTTATTATTGAATTTACATTTAATTTTGGATGTAGAATTTTCTTATTGGCCCATGTGGACCAACCAGAGGGCTGGAAATGTTGATTTCAGTCAACTATACATCCTCCTCCAACCAACTTGTCAGAAGGTCATGGGTCCTCATTTTCTTTGATTTTTCACTTGACCTCCCTCACCTCGGGCCTTCCACCATCGTGACCTTCTCACATCCCTCTTCCATGCCGACCTATCCCCTTTCACCTACCCCTTCTCCCTCGCACGCCACCTCTCCTCGAACTCCACCATTTCTTCTTCTATAAAGCTTCACCCATGTCCATCTTTTTGGGATTTGATCACTCCTACGTCACTCTCAGCCCCTCAGAATAGCTCTCAAAGCCTCCAGCTGGTGATAACAACCCATGATCCCTGTTCTGTAGCGAGGAGGAGCCTTGCTAGAGGAGGTCCACCCATCGATGGCCTTTCACCGGTGGTTTAGTTTCCTTGGCCTCCCGGCCAAGTTGAGGCATTTTCTTTCACTTTTCAGGTAAACCTTAGAGTATTATTTCATTTCCCACATTTAATTTAAGTTTTTAGTGATTAATCTAGTGTAATTTTAGAATCCCCATTTAACCTGGAGCTCGAGCTCCAGGTCAAATCTATCATCCTCTGATCGTTGTTTCCCCTTGATTTTCACCTCAACCCATTACCCAACATCTTCTCCATAGTTCCCCCATCTATCCAACCCAGGTCAATCGTGGACTTGGTGAAACGAGGTTCGACCTTCTGCCTTTGCCGGAACCTCACCGACCTTCCGTCACCCTTTGCTTACATCTTCATCACGCGGTCGTGGCGACTTGCTACGAGCTGTGTAGCTATTTTGTGCACGAGGATAGAAGGCTTGAAGACCCTTATGAAGCCAAGAGGAGCACCTGGAGCAGCTCCAAGTGACTTGGAACAAGAACAAGACCCATATCGAACACCGTTGCTAATGTGCCCCATTGGCCACTCCTGCAGCTGCGGAGAAGCCCCAACAAACTACCGGACCTGCCGGACCTCGGAGAAGACGTCCAATGGAGGAGAATGAGGGAATCAAAGGTCAATGTCGCCGAGTTCATCCACAATTCCTCCAGACCCCTCGCCATCCATTCGATAGAGAACACAACCTAGATCTAATCTGGCCCGTCTAGTTAATTCGAAGCAGTACGTGACGACAACCATCCGATCCTCTACATGGCAAGCAAAGAACGACTGGATCAAAAAGCCATTAAGTGGATAAATTACAAATACCCCTATACACTTATTATATTTAATTAATAATATTGTAAATATTTAGTTATGTAAAAGTATTTGGAAATATTGCAATGAAGCCCTATATTATCTGGATATTATAGGTAGGTCCACTGCCAGCTCAACTCATGTGTCCCCCACATGAGTTGGGTAAATTTCTTGTACACCCATTCTGTTTCTTTTATTGTAATTTAGTATAACAATTTGTAAATTATGTTGAAAACTTTAGGTATTTTGCAAGAATCTCATTGCCTTTTATTCTATTTGCATAAACGCCACTGGTAGAATATGTATCTATTTAGTTGCATTTTATTTATGTATCCCGTGATCCAAAAATTACGCAAAAATAGGGCAAATGCTTGATTGTATGCTTATTCATGCCACGTTTTGCATTTAGCATATTTATTGCATTTTCCATTTATTAAAAATCAAAAGGAGCATTGGTATTCCCTATTTGGATTAAAAAATAAAAAATTATAAAACCATCTCCAAAAATTCCAAAAAGTTAAGCAATATTTATTATTATTTTATCACTATAGACCAAAAATCACAAAAAATATAAAAAAACCAAAAAATAGAAAACCCTATCTAACTCTAAAACATTATAAAAAATTCTCAAAAATCCTAAAAATTTACTTTTCTATTATATAATTTTATATATACTTATTACTATATACAAAAACTAATTTTTTTAAAAATTCTAGACCTATTTTATATTTTTAATTCTAAAAAATTTAGCCTATTCCTTTATTCCATGATTTGGACTATTTTAGACTTTAAAAATACTTAAAAATTAGCAAAAAACTGAAAAATTAATAAAAATAGGAAAAATACAAAAAACACAAAAATAATTTATTTAATAATGTTTTACTATATATAGCTGTATTTATAAATAGAGTACCATATATTGTAATATATACATATACATAGTTATATATAGTAAATATTGTTATTAATTATTATAAATACCTTAATATATTTTAGAATCCTTTTAAAAAATAAAAGGACTATTTTTATTTGTATTATCTGATTTTTTATATTTATTATGTATGTTATATATATCCCTTATATGGTACACATTACATATATACACCTTTGTTATATAAATAAAATGAAAAAGAAATTAAAAATAAAAAATAAAAAAGAATATAAAAATTATAAAATTTAAAAATATAATACAAAAAAAGAAATCAAATAATTTAAAAACTCACAAACACTAAGTAAATATTATGCATATAAATATATATATATATATATATATATAGATATACATTATTATTTAGTAATAAATAATACCTGCTACACCAGTTTGTTCCTTGTGTTCGACACCCTACACATACTTGCACACTATACATATTTATTGATAGGGTTTATAATAAATTTTGATTTCACACTTTTCTTTACATTGTTAATTATTTTCTCTCGTGGGTTAATTGTTGAGATTATTCGTTAGTCCAGTACGACCCACCTTAATGTCACTATTGATCCCGCCTTGTGTTGACCACTTTACGACCGCCTCTGACTGACAACGTTTCAACAGGTTTCTATGAAATTAGGTATATTATGGTCTAGACAAAGCTCCCATCTTTGAATTTTATATAGACTCATTCAATTGTCAAAATCATTATGAAAAATGCTCATGTAATGCATAAAGATCTTTTTGTGGGGGATTTTCTGGCTTTTGGTATTCTTATGGGATTTTTCAAAGAGTTTTACATATTTTTGTGGGATTTTTGAAAATATTTTTTTAGGTATTTTTGATGTTACAAATTTTTATTGATTTTTTTTGTGGAAGCAGAAGAAACAAGGCACATTTTATGAATTTGTTCTTTACAATTGATTTGTTATGAACCCTTACCCAATGTAATGGCCATATTTATTAAAAATACGAAAGTACGAGTTATGTCTAAGGTATATACATTGTATATATGACCACCTATACTTAGCTTGAGATATGTCTTCATATATCCGAGAGAAAAAGGAAGACATAACTCATACTGAGTATAGAAAAGTCTATACTACAAAGACTAAATAATAAAAGAATGAGAAGAATATCGTCCCCACTATACATAGGATCAAATAATCTTAAGTATAGTAGACTGTATATAATGCAGGGAGGGATATGGGTGGGAATTTATAAAATCATCAGCTCGGCCTATCTCCCCCTATACTTAGGGTAAGATATCCCCAAGTATAGACAAAATATCAACAAGTTGGAAGACATGCAAGGGATGAAAGAATGAACATGAGTCAGTCACCCCCTATACATGCAAGACTAAGTATAACAATGATGAAATGGATGATGAGTAAATGGAAGAATAAAGAATAAAGAAATGAAAATAAGAAAAGAAGAAAAGAAGAAAAGAAGAAAAGTAAAATGTTTTCGATATTTTTCATTTGCCTGCTTTGTCAGCATCTGGATGCTATTCTTGATAGATGACCTAAACTGGATCAACAACGGATAGAAAGTGTCATGCTCAAGGTATGCTTTAAGCACCTATCCGTTGACTACAAAAGGTTGTATCTCACCTGACAATCCTGATATCACAATGCTACCATTATCATGTACATTTTTAATAATGAAGGGTCCAGACCACTTGCTCTTTATTTGACTAGAAATGTCTTCAATTTTGCATCAAATAACCATACTTCTGGTTTGGCTCAAAGGTCTTTTGACTGATATGCTTGTCATGCCAATGCTAGACCTTTTCTTTGTATATAAGGTTGTTGTAATATGCAAAGTCTCGGAGTTCCAGAAAACGATTTAGGTCCAACTTCCAGTTCTTCCTGGCTTTTTCTAGATCCAGATTGCATACACTAATTGCCCACACAGATTCATGAATTAATTCAACGGGCAAATGGCAACGCTTTCCGTAGACAAGGCAATAGGGAGACATGCAGAGGAGACTTGTATGTTGTTTGGTAAGCCCAAAGAACTAAATTAAGAAATTGTGACCAATTCTTGCGATTAGGACGTACACGTTTCTGGAAGATTGTTTTGATCTCCCTATTTGAATACTCAGCCAAACCGTTGGTCCGTGTGTGGTATGGAGATGCGACACGATGTTCTATGTTGTACTCCTTAGTCAACTTCTGATATCAATATTTTCATGCAGAGCGAGTACAATTCATATTATTCAGACCACTCTTCATGAAGATACAACATATATATTCAACAACTGAGAAGATTTTATAACTCTTCTTACACACATGATTTGTTTATTCTTTTAGGGATTAGATTCCCTCTTTTGTAGATACTCATTCCATACTTAGACTACTTAAAGCTATGTATAGGGGGAACCCCTACTTTTGTCTTTAGATTCTTGTTAGTCTCTTAAGTCACACCCTTGACCCTTTTCCTTTCTTTATATGTTCTTAATACTTAGGCCATTCCTGGCCTAAGTATAGGGTGGTCGAACCCTTTCTCTTCGATTCTTTTATACCCTTGCCTTTAATGTTCCTATCCTACACTTAGGCTATTTAGAGCCTAAGTATAGGGGGGTCATACATGTTCCTCTCTTCATTTTTTACTCTTCTTTATGCTTAGTACGAGCTATGTCTTTCATTCTACTTTGTGCCATGAAGACATAACACAAGCTAAGTATGGGATACTTACATATTGTATATAGTAAAACAATTTTATGGGCTATGTGTATGAGTATTTTGAAAGTGATTTGTAAAATGTTTGGAAAGTTAATTGAACATAATTTATAAAATGGTTTACAATTTTTTTAAAAAAGGCACACTTCATTTGACACATTGTTTTGAATATACCCAATAAAAATTGTTAAAAATAATAATATAAAAAACTAACTAATAAGTTGATTTAGTTTCTGACACTTACACTTTCACATAAGACTTGTGAAGTTCAAGAACACTTGGTTTATGAGGTCCTACATTTCAGAGTTAACTAGACTTAGTCATTATGGCCTATGACTTAATTATACATATTTCCCTAATTTCAAAGAAGTGTATGTTATATTGCATATTTAGTCTCTATCTTAAAGATATGATCACGTCCTTGCATGCATGAGTGCAGTTATGATGAGATGTGTTGAGGTTTTACTTGAGGAACTAAGATTAGAGATTTGAGTCTAGAACCGATTTTCTGATGCTCGAGGATAGGATAAAATCAATGAGGGATTTATGAAACCTAAGTGTTAGTGACCTTAGCCAGTATGAGAACAAGTTCTGTACTATCTTATGATATTTACCTAAATGCCAGGGTGTGATGAAATTAATTTTTTGACCAGTGTGTGCCAACTTGTTAAAAGCATTGGAGATATCAAAAAATAAAAAAATATTGTTGAAAAGGTCTCGCATTATAAAGCTACATTCAATAGAGCTTTCACAAAAGGCAAGCACTCCCAACCTTTCAAAGTGTCCACTTGGACCACCATTTTAGGCTTTTATGAGTCAAGATAGCACCCCAAAAGGGATCTGCATCATATAATGATACAAGTTTGGGTGCCAAAAGTGTATTAGATACTCAAAAGAGGCACACCTCAGTGTATTCCTAAGAAAATAAGTGCAGATGACTAAATATCCTCTTAACGGACGCACTGATCAACACCAAAAATATACATGTGCTGAGTTTAATAAGACACTCGAGAGGATTCTTGGTCCTATGAGAGGGAGATAAGAAAAGACACCAACATATGCCCTACATCAACTGCTTTCCATATTCACTTTTAAGTCAGAAAACTAAAGAGACAGTGGATTGAATGCAATAAATGGTTTATTCTCTAGTGTTTAGGATTAAGTCTTTAGGAGAGTCTCTTGGACTGCGACTTTTGAGTGATGCTTCAACTCGACTCTTGTACATGCAGTTCACACTTAATGTCATATCCTTATGCTAAATGCATACAGAGAGAGTCCGATAATTAGGGAAGTTGGATTCTTATTTACTAGAGCTTGGTTCAACTTAGAGTGTTAGGATCACTAAAATCAAGGATTCTTAACAAATCAAGTCTTGTATCCCACATGCACAATCAAAGATTAATCTGACTTATTCATTCTTTATTTTCTCAAGGACGAGCAATGTTTAAGTATATGAGTGATAAATCCACATTTTTTTATCATATGCTTCATTTATGATTCCTCTTACTTAAACTATTCAATAAAATCTAACCCTAATTAAATACCATTAACAATTAACCCAATGCATATAACTAGCCCTAATTATTGTATATAAAAAATTAATTAATGTGACTTTATTTTGTGTTTTATTACAAAAAATACCATAAAATAGATTATTGTTGTAAATATTTGTTTTGATTTTAACTACAAACTAAAAATAAAAATATCAAAAAATTAAAAAAAGTATTTTATTTTCTTAAAAATACTCACAAAAAATATTACTATATATATGACGTATTCCATATGTTGGTTCAATATGAAACTTGTAGATTTTGAAGAGATCTACAACTTTCATGTTCCATACTTTTTTGATTTGAAGCTCCAAACTATTCTTATTTTTCTTTGTTTTAATCATTTATCTTAATATCCATTGTGTCTCATGGCTTTACTGCATTAGCCCACGTGGCCCAACCCTTCTTCTCCACCCGCTCACGCTTTCCACCGTAGGATCGATTCTGATGGATTCTATCCGAGCCACTAGCTTCCACCCACTCCACAGTCGTCTGATAGGATTCCATGATCCATCACACTAGCACCTTCACACTTCATCTACCACCGTTAGATCACTAGGTCTAACAGTCATCAAGCATCGTCAACCTCTGCCCAACTTCTCTCTCTCACTCGTTCAAACTCGCAAACACCCGTTCTTCTCCCCATTTCCTCCATTATGCTGGCCACCTTCCCAGTCAACCAACTGCTTCTCGTTGTAGACTCAACTCCCGTATTCCACATGTGACACTTGTCCCACGCTCTCCTCCAATCGATAGTCAGCGAGAGTCAGTTAGATTTCATCGCTCCATCACTTGGGACAACTGCTCCCATCTTTCAAATGCCCCTTCTTTGCCACTTATACATGACATTCTCCTTCATGCACAATATCTCTGGGCACACATCCACTCTTGCGATAGAGTGGGTGTAAGATTTTGAGCGAAGATCGAGAAATTGTCGTCGAAGTGATCCAGGGCGATACCACCTTGTTGCAACCCTTCACCGAAGCTACTTGAGATATACGATCAAACCCATATTGAGCGACATTTGAGGAGACACAGCCTCCTCTCAGTGGCCTCCCTCCACCTCCCCAGTTCCTTCCTATTATCAACTTTCTTCTCCATGTAAGCAACTTCTTCTTAATCTCTTTGTTTATCCATATTATTTCCTTGCACACCTCCTCACCACCTGAGTACTCTCTCATATTCATCATCCTTTGGTCATCTTCATGCAACCATCACCTTCTCCCTACACTACTCCAGACTCTCGCCCACCTCGATCATTCACAACCCTTGCAAAGAGGCATGAACCCATTAGGGCTCACCTTCCTCCACCTTCGGGGAGCCTCCATTTCATCCCCCTCTATATCTCTTTATTCCTTTTGTGTGGTTGTATGCTCCTAATATTACAGGGTCTTCATTGGTCGTACCTTCATTGGACTCAACTCTAGCTTCAACACCTCCGATGAGCAGCCATTACCCTGATGATCCATGCCTCCCCAATCCTTCACCTAAGCTCCAACTTCTTTGTGAGGACATCAGGAAGGCTCCCGGACATTCAGACTGAGCAGAGGAATGTGGAGAAGGAGTATCAACATCGCTGGAGATCCTCTATGGCACCACCGTATGTGACCGAGGAAGGAGACCCTCGAGGAGCAAATGCCATTGGATTCGATCATCAAGATATTATCTAATAGTTGAGATCAATTCCTATTTGTCACCAACACGGTGTTTCACTCCTAAAGGTCAGGAGCGTGAGTTTACCAGTGAGCCACCATGTCGTGCAACGTAGCTGATGAACGTGAAATTCGCCTCTTTAATAATCTAAAATAAGGTCGTAGTACAAGAGGCAGATTTGGTTCAACAAAAACCACGATCTTTGAATGTCGTGGAATATTTTAACTTGGCAAGTCTACCAAGGTCGAACACAGGGACACAGCTGCCTAATGTGTGAATTGAATTTTGATTCGTGGAGCACAAAGTGGATTAATTTCAATTTCAGGTCCTCATGCAAATTATGCTAATTACGAAGAAATGCGAGGATGCATGCATTTTTTTAACGGTTTTTATGCAAGTTGAAATGATGCATGAGCAAATATGCAAGAAAGTAATAAAACCTACCATTATTCCCTAAAAATGTGAGCAATAAAATATCAAATGAGATCAGTGTCAATTTAATCCATCATTAAAAAGCGATCATCACATCAAGCAAGACAAGTAGAGCATGGTGCCATTTTTCACATAAAAATTCACTATAATTAAAACAGTGGCAAATGAGACAATTAAGCATGCTAAAATGTAGAGGACAAAACAAGGATCAAAACGACACTAAAATCATGCAATTTGGACCTACGATGCTCAAGTTATGCTAAAAACAATGCAGGGGCATAATTGTAATAAAAATGCAATAAAATAAAGGATAAATATTGCATTTAAGTCCCTGGAAGGACCTAAATGCAATTACCAAAAACTGCCTGGAGTCCCCTGTAATTTGTCCAATGCGTGCAGGGACCATTTTGCAATTCTTAAAAAAACTTGAGGGCCTCTCTGTCAAATACCCAGGCACGCACGTGAGGCACGTGCCTGGGGACCATTCTGCAATTTGTAAAAACACCGGGGTCTTTTGTGCAAATTTTCCAGTCCCTCACGTGCGGGACACGTGAGGGCCCAGGCTTGAGAGGAGGCTCGGGGTCGGGTCCACGTGGCGGCTGTCTGTGGCTCGGCTTGAGGCTCGGATGACCCGATCCTATAGGTTGTGCTGGAGGCTCGGGTCAGCCACGTGGCATCATCTGGGCCGTCCGATCCTGATGATCGGACGACAACTCTGACTTCTCCTTCTTCACGGGCCACCGGAGGAGGCGGGGCTCCGGCGACCCGATGATTGCTCCACTGAGCTTCTCCGTGCAAGGCAGAGGGTCATGGAACTCGGGGAGGTGCTGGCGGAGGTCCCTAAGACTCGTAGAAGCTTTGTGGTTGTCGGGAGATGCTCGGCGGGACTTGGTCATCGGAGGCGGAGCTTGAGATCGGCAGGGAGGCGCGAGTTCCGACCATTGAAGAGGCTTGTCCTACAGACGTTAGATACAGCTCGCCGAAGCATGCAGTGATGTGAAGTGAGTGGGCTGGGGGTCGTGGGGTGACTGGAAGCGGGGGCCCGGGGTCTTCTTCTCCGGCGAGGCGGCGAAGGAGGTGATATGGGTGGTTGGGGTTCTGGAGAAGAGGAGATGGGTCGGCGAGGATGTGGGTGTTCGTGCGAAGCTGGTTGAATGATCAATGGAGGGTCAGGGTGACTGTGGTTGGGGGTATAAAATGGAGAGAACGAGGAAAAACAAAGCACCTTGCCGGAGCAAGGTGTTGGCGAAAGAGGATTGATCTCGGCTGAGTTCCGAGGAGCTCGAGGTCGTCGCTCAACCTGGTCGATCATTCCAGGGGGCTCGGCGGTCACCGGAGGTCACCGATACGCGGCGGAGGCGCCGCGGGTCGTCACCGAGCCAAAGCCATCTTTACCCCGACGTCCCGCCCTCTCCGCTGTCACCGGAGAGGCGGGGGAGGCTAGGCTAGGGCCCAAAATGGTGGACGAAGGGTAGCAGGGGGTTGAGGAGGTGTTTTATAGGCGGAGGTTGTGGTTGTAACGGAGGTGACGACGAAGATTTCAACGGCTGATATGATGAAGAGGAGTAATGGAGATGGTGTTTGACGAGGTTCGCGAGGAAGTAGGGTGTAACAACTAAGAGGGGAAGACGTTAAGGAAGGAAGGCGGTGGCTGGAGCGGCGACCAAAAATGGAAGGGGGAGCTGTCGTTACGCGGTGAAACGGCTGGAGGTGAGGCGCGCGGGAGGTAGACGATGATGATCGAGCCATTGGATCTAACGATCCAACGGCTGGGAGTGGGGTGCGTATGGAGGCACGCGATCAGATCATTATATCTGATTGGATGGCTGAGGGTAGAGCGCAAAGGAGTGGCCCAGATGGAGAACTGGTGAGATCCAACGGCGAAGGTTTGAAGGGGGACGTGACGCTAAGAGAAGCGTTGGATGGTCGTGGATTGGGTGGTTGAGGTGAGGAGAGACGTGGCATGATGCAGATCATTGGATCAAACTGAGATCGGAGGGCTATGGTTACGGGGTGACGTGGCGGGAGGAAGGCTGTAGGATAGGGCATGGATCCAACGGCCGAGGGTTAGGCGCTTTTGGGTGGCCGTGATTAGATCTGGGAGTCAGATCAAGGGCTGAGAAATGAGGCGGGTATGGAGGGCTCAGATGCAGGCGCGGGTGAATGAATCCAACAACTGAGAAGGATGCTGGGTGGCGAGAGGGGAGGCGGGCCACGTGGGCGCTCCAGAGAGCGCCACGTGGCCCAATCAGAATATTCAGAGAATAATTACAAAGAAAAATAGAAAATAAATAGGTAGAGACCGAATTAGGAAAAAGTCAAAACATGAAAGTTGCTCGTCTCGACGAGATCTACAACTTTCATGTTGGTCAAAAAGCCAAAAGAGGTCATTTGTACAAAAAGTATTTTTGAGAGTATTTTTAAGGGGATAAAAATACCGATTTTGCGGTTTTGAGATGTTTTTGTATTTTTTAGTATTTTTAATGGTCAGTGATTTATGGACAATTATTCTACCTAATTTTAAGGGGTTTTTGAGGATAAAATAATTACAAGAAAAAAAGGTAATTAAAAATAATAATTTAATGGTAAAATATACACAATATTCTATAGTATAAAAATAAAGAATTAAAGGGTGTTTTTATTGGATTGATTAAGCAGGGGTTTTAATTGGCGGCTTTTAGCATGATGAATACGAGATTCATCATACCCCTATACTTAAACCATGCTCGTCCTCGAGCATCTAAAGAATGAAGGAGTCGGATTAATTCCTGACCGTGCGCGTGAAATTTTCAAGGCTCGATCTTTCGAAAACCCTTGACCTAAGTGATCCTAAAATTCTTAATTCATCCAAGCCTTAGTCAGAAGGAATCCTACTTCTCTGATTATTAGACTCTCTTTTTGTACATATAATATAAGGATATGACATTTAGTGTACTGCATTTCATGAGAGTCGAGTCGAGGCATCACTCAAAGTTCCAGTCCCAAAGACTCTCCTCTAGACCTAATCCTCAATACTAGGGAATAAGTCTACTCTTTCTTCAGTCAACCGTCACTTTAGTTTGTCAGACTTGAAGTGTTGATGGACGACCAGATGATGGAGGTAATGAGATTGTGTCTATTTTTCTCACCCTCACATTGGAACAAGGGGCCTCTCGAGTGCCTTTTTACTCAACACATGTAAAATTTTAATTCTTGTTGATCAATGTGTCTGTCAAAAGAGTTGGAGTCGTCTGCACTTGTTTTTCTGGGAATACACCGGGGTGTGTCTCTTTTGAGTATTTAAGATACCTTCGACACCCAGACTTGTAGCATTTACGATGCAGAGCCCTTTTTTGGTGTCAGCCCGACTCCTGGTCCTAATTAGCGCTTGGTCCAAGTGGACACTTTGAAAATGTTTGGGAGCGCTCGCCATTGGTGGAAGCTCATTTATAATTGACTTGGATGATAGAGATTTTTCTTTGACATTTCATTACTTTTATTGGCTAGCTCCACTGCTTTTACCAAAAGTTGGCGCACACTGATCAACAATATTCATTTAAGTTTCATCATACCTTGGCACTTTTAGGTAAATTCAAAGAGATAGCATATGAATCTTGTTCACATACTGGCTAGGGTTTTGCTGACACTCAGGTTTTCTGAAGCCTTCATTAAGTTTATCCCATCCTCGAATATCATTAGATCGGATCTAAACTCAAATCTCTGATCCTAGTTCCTCAAGTGATATCTCAACTCAGCTCATCAATCATGCAGTTGTGGAAGTGACTGTGCTGATCATATTTTCTTGAAGGTAGAGAAGAATAGTGCAATATAGCACTCAAATCTTTCAAACCAAGGAAGTGTGGATATTTAAGTCTAAAAAACCCTAATGACTAAGGCATGTTAACTTAGACTCTCAAGATCACAGAAATCAAGTGTCCTCAAAATCCTCAAGCCTTGAGTGAGTGTGAATGTGTCAGGAATACACCAACTCCTTAGGTTAGTGATTTTTTTGTGTGATTTTTGTCTTTTGTAGATTTTTATGTTTTTTTTAAAAGGGATATTTACACAGTTTAAACCCTTGATTTCAAGAAAACATTTTTACAAGGTTTTTACACAACTCAGTTCACATGTTTTTAAAAATATGAGCTATGGCTAAAGTAATTATACAGTAATATACGGTATACCCCCCTATACTTAAAATTTGCTATGTCCTCATAGCACAAGTGCCATGAAGCCGAGGCTTGTTCAAATATAGGGTGATATAGCGGAACTGAGGAGGAGGGTCCCCCTATACTTAGGCCAAAATCGGCCTAAGTACAAGAAGACAGAAAGAGGGATGAGATGAGTAGGAAGGTCCCCCTTATACTTAGGCTACAAATAGCCTACGTAAGGTCTGAATTAGGGGGGTGGTCTATGATACAAGGGTGAAGGGGAGGGGGTTCATGAATTATATACACAGATGGAGAGACAGAGATAGAGAGAGAAAGGGAGAGAGAGAGAGAGTGAAATATACAGGGGAAAATGGTGTTGGGTGAGTATGTGCAAATGTCGGTGTGCGTGTGTGGAGGGGGGGGGGGATTTTTTTGATGTGTACAATATGCAAAACTGGAAATAAATATGCAGATGCAATACTATATATTTTTTTACAAGATGCAATCAATTTAACTGATAAAAAAGACTCCAGTTTTTCCTCACAGATTCCCTTGCGACCTCTTCAGCGGAAGCTTCCGACTTCACGCCTCCATGAGGATCAAGCGTCCCCGATCATCATGGGCCCTGCTACAAAAGAAAAACGTTAGAATACTCAGAGAAATTAAATCAGCAAGTATGATGCAAAGAAATGATGCATGAAATGAGGACCCAAGAAAAAAATTTGAAATTAATTAATAAAAAAATCAAAATCCAAAAATTAAGCTAAGTCGTATCCCCGGCAACGGCGCCATTTGATGAACACGAAATTCGCCTCTTTAATAATCTAAAATAATGTCGTAGTACAGGAGGCGAATTTGGTTCAGCAAAAACCACGATCTTTGAATGTCGTGGAATATTTTAACTTGGCAAGTCTACTAAGGTCGAACACATGGACGGACTGCCTAATGTGTGAATTGAATTTTGATTCGTGGAGCACAAAGTGGATTAATTTCAATTTCAGGTCCTCATGCAAATTATGCTAATTACGAAGCAATGCGAGGATGCATGCATTTTTTAACAGTTTTTATGCAGGTTGAAATGATGCATGAGCAAATATGCAAGAGAGTAATAAAACCTACAACTATACCGTAAAAATGTGAGCAACAAAATATCAAATGATAGCAGTGTCAATTTAATCCATCATTAAAAAGCGGTCATCACATCAAGTAAGACAAGTAGAGCAGGGTCCCGTTTTTCACATAAAAATTCACTATAATTAAAACAGTGGCAAATGCGACAATTAAGCATGCTAAAATGTAGAGGACAAAACAAGGATCAAAACGACACTAAAATCATGCAATTTGGACCTACGGTGCTCAAGTTATGCTAAAACAATGCAGGAGCATAATTGTAATAAAAATGCAATAAAAATAAAGGATAAATATTACATTTAGGTCCCTAGAAGGACCTAAATGCAATTACCAAAAACCGCCTGGAGTCCCTTGTAATTTGTCCAATGCGCGCAGGGACCATTTTGCAATTCTTAAAAAAAACTTGAGGGCCTCTCTGTCAAATACCCAGGTACGCACGCGAGGCACATGCCTGGGGACCATTCTGCAATTCGTAAAAACACCGGGGTCTTTCATGCAAATTTTCCAGTCCCTCACGTGCGGGACACGTGAGGGCCCAGGCTCGAGAGGAGGCTCGGGCTCGGGTCCACGTGGCGGCTGTCTGTGGCTCGGCTTGAGGCTCGGATGACCCGAGCCTATAGGTTGGGCTGGAGGCTCGGGTCAGCCACGTGGCATCATCTGGGCCGTCCGATCCTGATGATCGGACGACAACTGTGACTTCTCCTTCTTCGTGGGCCACCGGAGGAGGCGAGGCTCTGGCGACCCGATGATTTCTTCGCCGAGCTCCTCCGTGCAAGGCAGAGGGTCAGGGAACACGGGGAGGCGCTGGCTGAGGTCCCTAAGACTCACAGAAGCTTTGTGGCTGTCGGGAGATGCTCGGCGGGACTTGGTCATTGGAGGCGGAGCTTGAGATCGGCAGGGAGGCGCGAGTTCCGACCATTGAAGAGGCTTGTCCTGCAGACGTTAGATACAACTCGCCGAAGCATGCAGTGATGTGAAGTGAGTGGGTTGGGGGCCGTAGGGTGACTGGAAGTGGGGGCCCGGGGTCTTCTTCTCCAGCGAGGCGGCGAAGGAGGTGATCTGGGTGGTTGGGGTTCTGGAGAAGAGGAGATGGGTCGGTGAGGATGTGGGTGTTCGTGCGAAGCTGGTTGAATGATCAATGGAGGGTCGGGGTGACTGTGATTGGGGGTATAAAAGGGAGAAAACAAGGAAAAACAAATCACCTTGCCGGATCAAGGTGTTGGCGAAGGAGGATTGATATGGGCTGAGCTCCGAGGAGCTCGGGGTCGTCGCTCAACCTGGTCGATCATTCCAGGGGCTCGACGGTCACCGGAGGTCATCGATACGCGGCGGAGGCGCCGCGGGTCGTCACCGAGCCAAAGCCATCTTTTCCTCGACGTCCCGCCCTCTCCGTTGTCACCGGATGGGCGGGGGAGGCTAGGCTAGGGCCCAAAATTGTGGACGAAAGGTAGCAGAGGGTTGAGGAGGTGTTTTATAGGCAGAGGTTGTGGTTGTAACGGAGGTGACGACGAAGATTTCAACGGCTGATATGATGAAGAGGAGTAATGGAGATGGTGTTTGACGAGGTTCGTGAGGAAGTAGGGTGTAACAGCTACGAGGGGAAGACGTTAGGGAAGGAAGGCGGTGGCTGGAGCGGCAGCCAAAAATGGAAGGGGGAGCTGTCGTTACGCGGTGAAACGACTGGAGGCGAGGCACGCGTGAGGTAGACGATGATGATCGAGCCGTTGGATCTAACGATCCAACGACTGGGAGTAGGGTGCGTACGGAGGGACGCGATCAGATCTGATCGGATGGCTGAGGGTAGAGCGCGAAGGAGCGGCCCAGATGGAGAACTAGTGAGATTCAACGACGAGGGTTTGAAGGGGGACGTGGCGCTAGGAGAAGCGTTGGATGGTCGTGGGATCGGGTGGTTGAGGTGAGGAGAGACGTGGCATGATGCAGATCGTTGGATCAAACCTAGATCGGAGGGCTATGGTTACAGGGTGACGTGGCGCGAGGAAGACTGTAGGATAGGGCATGGATCCAACGACCGAGGGTTAGGCGCTTTTGGGTGGCTGTGATTAGATCTGGGAGTCAGATCAAGGGCTGAGAAACGAGGCGGGGATGGAGGGCTCAGATGCAGGCGCGGGTGAATGAATCCAATGGCTGAGAAGGATGTCGGGTGGTGAGAGGGGAGGCGGGCCACGTGGGCGCTCCAGAGAGCGCCACGTGGCCCAATCAGAATATTCAGAGAATAATTACAAAGACAAATAGAAAAGAAATAGGTAGAGGCCGAATTAGGAAAAGTCAAAACATGAAAGTTGCTCGTCTCGACGAGATCTACAACTTTCATGTTGGTCAAGAAGCCAAAAGAGGTCATTTGTACAAAAAGTATTTTTGGGGATATTTTTAAGGGGATAAAAGCACCGATTTTGTGGTTTTGAGATGTTTTTGTATTTTTTAGTGTTTTTAATGGTCAGTGATTTATGGACAATTATTCTACCTAATTTTAAGGGGTTTTGAGGATAAAATAATTACAAGAAAATAAAGGAAATTAAAAACAATAATTTAATGGTAAAATATACACAATATACTACAGTATAAAAATAAAGAATTAAAGGATGTTTTTATTGGATTGATTAAGCTGGGGTTTTAATTAGAAGCTTTTAGCATGATGAATACGAGATTCATCAGTAGCCCGAGCCAAAATCGTTGTTTGAGCCTAGCCCCTACGCGAGCCATCTCACGTGCCCAAGGAATTTTGCAGTTCCTGGGCCCAAAGTTTCAAGAATTTCATTTACATCCAGCACATGCAAAGCTTGTGTTGCCAAGAGAAATTGCAGGTAAGTGCCGTCAAGTTATTATATTTGCATTTATACCTACATACCTGGCTAATTTGCACATTTACCTAGCTGCTTGTACATATTGTATTTCAGTCCTTTTTGTTATATTTTATTGAGTTGTTATTGCTTTTTAGTCCCTGACTTTAATGATTAATATCTCGTGAACGTAGATCCAAATTTGATGAAAATGATCATGTTTTAAAGGTCATTTCATGCTCTTTCATATTGTATATTTGAATCTCTGATGTGACTTGTCAAAAATGAAATAAAAAACAGAGAAATCTTGTGGCTTTTAAACATGATAGAAAGTGCATGCTTGAGTACTTAATGCTACGTTGAACACCCTAAGTTACCTTAGAATTAATTAAACTAATCAGGATCTTGGTTTGGATTATTTTAAATATTATACCCTGATTTGGTTTCAACTTAGGGAGTTTAATTTATGATTTATAAATTAGTCCAGTGATTGAATTGGAACATACATTAATCTAAATAATGAATTAATTTGTGTGCCTTGGACCATTTTAAGCACAATATTCTAAATAGTTAATTCATTAATTCAAGAGATAAATTGAGATTTTGTGTTTATGTTTGTTGTGACTTGCATTTGTGATTATTTTGTAGAATAAAAAAATTGCGTTAAAAAGCTCATAAAAATCATTCATCCATTATGTTGTTTGTTGCATACTTGACTTATATAGCCCATTAAAGTAGCCTTCACTTACTTTAGGATCCATTTAAATAATCTAATAAGTAGTGTTTCTGTGTTCGACCCCAGACTTATTCAGGAGAAATTAAACCGAGCCACTCCTTATGGAGATTTTCGCTTGATTTCTGATAGACCCGTAATTGGACGTATTACAACGAGCTGATATTAGATTAGCCAATTGCATGTTCATCAATTGCGTGTATGGAGGCAAGTATCTACACGTTGACTTCATTCTGCTCTACACATTGTCCCTTCCCTTTTTGAGGAGCCATGATAGTTTCTGAATCTGGTGAAGAAAGATCCTAATCAGGTCCTTGATCTGCAATGGGAAGAAGCCCTGATTAGTCTTGAAATATGAACCAGATGTAGAGAAGAGTTCATAATTAGGGTCAATTCTGAACTTTATTAGAGTAGATGATGAGATTGGAGATTGGTCTATCTCCATTCTAAAGGAAGACAATTCGATTGGTCACTATTATTTGTTTAGAGAAGTAGGGAGTCTCAAGGGAGGTTCACAAAGTTTGAATTGATCTCTCTAGAATCACCCTAGATTATTGGAGATGTCGGTATCAGGGAATCAATATGGGTGTCTGCAAAGTTCGGACTAAGCCATCCCTAAGTTGACATCTTGAGAGACAAAAGGGTGTAAGATGAGGAATAAAGGAGCATGAAGATTAACAAGGAATAAAGTGAAGAGAATAAGAAATAAAGGTTCAAAGTGGATGAAATAAAAAGAAGTAAAATGAAAAGAGGTTAACAAAATGCACAAGTGTGCAGGGACGTGATCTTTGACCTAAACTAGATCCAAACAAAGCACAATGTAATTAGATTCACCAACTCAACACTAGTGAAGCTGTGAAGGTTTGGCTATTTATATTGCTGATTTTATTGTTGTAATCAAGCGATCTTTCAAACTTAGGTCAGTGATACCCCTATAGGCAAGTGAGTACCACCTGACAAGCGTCATGTACTTCCCATTGCCTTTGTAACCAGTTGCTTGTACTTTTTTAAGGTCTTTGATATCAAATCTGGGCTCGCTACTCAACCAAAGAATAGATAGAGGATGCCGATGTAACGAATCAAATACTTCCCCTTTGTGAGGTACTCGGATGTGGCATGATGACATAGGGACCCGCGATCGCAATTCCCCTATGCTCATGTATGCCTATAGGTACAAGCAGTATAGATGTCAAACATTGGGAGCAAACAATGGGTAAGTAATTATTAGTAATTATTGCTATTTTAACAATAATTATTTTGTATTTTTATTATTTTCCTTGTTTTTTATGTGGGCTTTAATTATATTTATTTTATGGATTTTTAATTATTTAATTTTAATATTAATTTTTATTTCTAAAATTTTAATTTCTTTTTGTTTTTTAAAATAATATTTATATTTATACATTTTAATATAAATGTTATATCTTATATAAGTAGTAGATATTATATATGTATAATATAGCTTATATATTAAAAATTAAATCAAAATATATTCGAAATAAATGAAATAGAATATTTTTTATAATTTTTATATATTCATCTTTTTTAGTATTTTTATAGATTTTTTCTAAATTTTATGAATTTTTGAAATGATTAAATGTACAAAACAGTGTATATATTATTTGTCAAAAATATTTTAGGGTTTAATAAATATAACTAAGTCCAAAATAAATCCAAAACTATTTTTAATATGTGGTATATAATGTATAGAAAATTCTGAAATATAAAGAAAGATTTTTGGATTTTGCATGAATTTTTCTAATTTTATATGATTTTTATGGTTTTTCGATTTTTAGGTTTAGTATTTTTATATTTTTAATGATTTTCTAATATGCGATAGAATATAGTAGAATATAGATAATATATTTTTTTTGGAAATTTTGGAAATTTTTATAATTTGTACGGGTTTTTATGTATTAACATGGAATAAAATGCGTGTTTTGTATTTTTCGAAATAGGAAAATTAAGTTAATGCCAAAATAAAATGATGCATGAATGAACAAGGTAACATGCATCTACAATAATTTTCCTACAATTTTTGGAATAATAAAAATAATTTATAACAACAATATTCACAAAATAAAATACAATCCTAGCAATGACATACAATTTAATTAAAATATGCATTCATTTAATAACATATATAGGAAGTGCAATGGCATGCATGCAATATTTACAAAGCCTCACGTGGTGCAACACGTAAGGATGAAGGATTAAAATGTATAAAAAAAATTCAAGTCCCGTATTATGATTTATACTAAAATTATTACACTTAACTTTACATTTATAGGACTAAATTATCAAGCAAAAAGGTAGGAGGGTCTCGATGCAATTACCCCAATAGGTTGGTGTGCATCGCACGTGGGGTCTGATTGTGATTTCCTTGTCATGCCACGTGTCTCATCTATGATCTAAAGGCCAGGAGCACATACCAGCTTGCCTTGAAACCAATGGCCCAGATTAGATATGGGCCCGATTCTTAATTAGATGGTTGGAAAGATGGGACAAAGAACAGGAAGAACAAGTCTTCCTTGACATTCGATCTCTGAATGCTCCCGTCTCCGGCGCTCTCGTTCACTTCTGATCAGCTCTTCTTCTTCTTGGGAGCTTCTCGCAGCTGTAGGAGGCTTTCAAAAGCTCCAAGCCTCATCGGAGGAGGTCTGGAGGTCAAGTTCTTCTCCAGCACTCGGGTTGCTTGTTTTCATTCAAATCAAGATCCAGGTGGTTATTCTGGATCTCCCTCATGTAGAAAAAGGAAGAGAGGTTTGAGGGTTATGTCGTACAATCAAGTTGGAAGAATAAGGGGAGGTGAAGCGATGAGTCTCTAGCGAGCAGCAGAACTGATACTCGATTAACTGGTCTGGTTGGTCGAAAAAAATGTGAAATAAGAGGAAGAAAATGGTTGAATTTGGAAAAACTCAAAACATGAAAGTTAAAGATCTCGATGAGATCTACAAGTTTCATGTCGATCAAAAACGGAAATGAGGTCGAATAGAGTAATAAAATACAAGGGTACAAATATACATACATATATTATACAATGGGGGCCCCAAAACCCAAGCTTTGCATACGAGCTTCGATTTGAATGAAATTGGTCTCATTTTAAAGGTCTCTGAATGCGTATTAATTTAAAAGTAAGTAGACCTAGATCGGAGGCTGTATGAGAGAGATATGTGCATTCTAAGGTCCAGGGTCCCTACTTTAGTTTGGGGTTTTATTTGTCAAATTTACAGGTTGGAAATTTTTTTGGTATTTTTCTTGTAGTATTGTTAGTAATATACACAGTATTTATGGGATTTATATATAGTGTAAAATATATAAAGATGATTGATTTTTACAAGTGAATTGGGCTTCTTATTTGATGCAGATGCGAATGCTAAAATGCAAATGTTATCAATGCATGCATGAATGCTAATTATGCAATTTTGGTGGAAATTTGCTCCTAATTACTCGGTAACAAGGCTCTTTTTTCAACTTTAAGAGACGAATCACAGATTCATCATATGTCACTTATGTGATCCTCCATTTTATATTCAAATTCTAATTAATCATCATGAATCATATTCATTATGATTAATTCTTCGAAGGGAAATAACAACTCTATTCACAATAGAGTATTTTATATTTAATTGGATTCTAATTAATCTAATCACATTAAATCAATGATCCAATTAATATCCAACAAACATTCTTTATTGTTATTTGAAATATGGTACTATCTCAAATACACGTTATTCGAATTTTAATAATTAGAAAAAATACATCATGATCCCTCCTTCATTATCTCGTCCCTACCCCCTGTCATGGTCAGTACCAACGGGAGTGGGACAGACCGCACATGGTACAACCTGCTACCCCAACACTCCCTGACTAGACACCATATCCAACTCGGGAAATGATAATGCCAAATTGATCACTCAGCTTTTCAACCGAATTTATACCACATAATAATAATAATCAAAACATTTTTATCATCATTATAAAAAAATTTGCTAAACAAATTCTCAATCCTATTCAAGCAACTATGTTTGTTGGAAAGTAGATTGAGTAACCAATTTGTGATCTAGATCATATCTAATCAATTATTGGTTAAGACAATGTCATTTAAGGAAATAGTTATCATCAAATATTTCATAAATATTTATCCATAATTATTCCAGTAAATTAAACCATTTAATTTCACTAATTGATTAAATGACAATCACAGGGTTCTTGATTAGGTAAGTAATTTCCAACAGTGACCCTCACTTACTAAAATTACCATATCTCAATCAATTTAAATCCAAATCATGCAAAATAAATTTTCAAAGTTTTCTAATTTGATTTATAAATGAATCTAAATGATTTGTACGCATTTCAATGCATTTTAAAAATCAGTAATTGACTCCTTAATTACATCAAGATTCGCAGTCCCCGAAACAGTAGATACATGTTCACTAAAATGATCATAACTTGAGCAAACAGATTTCAAATCACGCAAACTTAAATCCCACAAATTTTTTTGTTTAATGGGGAACATAATTCAAGTGATAAGTTTAAACAATTTAAACATGGTCGAAAATATTCACTAAACAGAGATACGAAAATGAAATGCGATAAAACTTTCACAAACCCTAATGAACCCAAGTCTTCCTAGGTTTATGGATCGCATCCAAAAACCTCCGATAAGGATATGGTTAGATCCTTAAGTGCATCATGGAAGCGTGAGGATCGCATCGTATGCGATCGGGAGTGACTAGTCACACTAGTTGCTCAGGGCAGCAGAATTTAAAAATTTTTCATGCGATGAAACCGCATGATCCAAGAACACTTTTCAGATCATTTTGTCTAAATCACAAACAAGTGTTAGGATTGCCTCTTGAAGCATTGTTGCGATCGAGTCTCTAAACGAAGAGACCTCCTGTCTCAAGTCCAATCTGACGGAGGAGACGCTTGCAAGCACGTTGATGAAATGCGTGATCCTTGCAATCCATGTTGATAATCCAAGCAGCGAATCTCATGATCTCGTCACATGAGATCCGACATATTCTTCGCGAGCGAGGCACACCTAAGGAGACGGAGATCTACGAGAAAATAATCCGGCATCATGATGGCGGCGTTACGGTGATGGCGACTCTCTCTAGGGCTCATGGTGGATGACCGTAAGAGAGAGAGGGAGAGATGACATGTAGAGAGAAAGAGAGAGGGAAAGAGCCTTGATAATGTTGTAAACTTAAGAAGAGAAAGGGGTGGGTTTGGGAGTCCATGGATCAGAATTCATGGACTGCATAAAATCAATGGATGATATTGATTTGTGCTTCTTTCAAGGGCCAAGATTTTGTTGGAAAACACAACAACAATTAGTTTAATTTCGACTAAATAATATTGATCAATGTAATTTAATCCTAAAATTAAATCAATCAAAATTGAAGACAATGGAAAGGAGATAGCCTCCTTCCAGATAGGTGGAGTGGACAACCACCTTTTCCTTATAAGAATTGGTGGCCGCCCCCCTCTCCTATTAGGAAAGGGCCAATCTTCATGTAATCTCCAAGATTACATTATTCCACGTATCTTAAATATTTACAACAACAATTATTGTAAATTATTCTACAAATTATTTTGTGAATATTGCAATCTTGCCATTGGAAAATTGTGAATCACATTCACAACCCAAAATAAAATTTGAATTACATTTTCAATTAATTGTACATTGTGAATTCAATTCACATCAACATTTAATTAACAAATATAAATTACAAATAGCTCTCTCTTATATATGATAAATTACATTTATAATATATATGACTAATATGGATAGTGCTATCCATATTATTCATATCCATGATAGTTAAATCATATTTAGTCATCTTGGATTTCTATTCTCATGTGCTCAAATAATATGAATCACATTCACATTATTTACATCTTTGATAATTAAATCACATTTAATTATCTATGATAACTCTCCTTATAATATGAATCAAATTCGTATTATTCATGATAATTAAACCACATTTAATTAACACTTTTCTCAATGCTTGAATACATATATCAATAATGAAATTATCCTAAACTCTTTCAAGGATAATGTACTTTCTCCGCGAATACTTGAAGATAAGGACATGTATAGTGACTTGGATATTGAGATCACTTCTCTAATCCAGATCTTGCGGATCTCTCATAGATGCTTGATTAAATCAAGACCGCAAATCTAATCTTCTTATTGCATCTGAATCACATTCAGATCAATGTCCAACATTTGGACCAAGATCAGATCACTTCTCTATTAAGAGGGGTCACTAAAATCCAGACCTATTTCGTCACTCCTTAGGAATAGAAGCATCATGGTTACAATCATTTTGATTACATCACCCTCATGTATTCCTAATACATGTACATCCTGCATACTTGAAGACCTAGAATAAACCAGAAGTATAAGATCAATTTTTCACTGTCTACTTCACGGTTTTATCATTAAGTTTCTTATTTGATCATTGGGAGTCGATATCGATCATATACTTTCCAAAAGCATATATCATACCTAGGTGTTGATCATATACTTTCCAAAAGCATATATCAAATCCTACATATTCAATCAAGCTTCCAAAGCGGAATTTGATTCTTCCCAATATTTCATGAGTGAGCTCATGTCTTCCTGTTTAGCAATGAACCTGTATGATCCCTTTGAGAGATCGTATTACTCATATGCCCTTGCATGCACATTAGTGCGCCGTTGTATAGACCTTGATTAGGTCATCAATTTATTGGTCTGTCAATTGTACATACTCACACATATAGTAACACATCTGTCTCTGATCAGAAGATGTGTGCCTATATCATGACAGCATACGACATAGGACTTTGGTTATCTCGATCTTGTTAAGTCAACTCCTTGACCTAACTTATCTAACACATCCGAATCTCTATTCATATGCAGAGGACCTGCATCAAGAGGTCGGTTAGGTATCAACATTTAGAAAAAGGTTTGCCATTTCCTTCTCAGGATGGAGATCCTCTCATTTTACGGTGCTTGATGAGTTTTCAATCTAACTCTTTAGATATTCATCCAAGCACCAGCCACTATGATTCAATATTGAATCAACAACTGCGTGATTATCAAGATGACCATGGTACATAACCCTAATTGTATTGAGGGACCTATTATGCAAATTAATTGTTCTTCATTTCAGATCAGGGAATGATATTCGCAATAACATTTATTGCATAATGGTTCGTCGTGGGCTCGTATGTCTAACAAGTGTAACATTACAAATATAATTAGAGAGAAATCAACTCAAGAAGTTGTAAACTAATCCAAGTATAATTTATATGAGAAAATAATTGAATGAGATACAAATTCACATGAAACTATAAGTTGTGGATAATTAATTTACAATAATTAATATAGGGAAAATATTATAGTTTCATGCCAATCAGTTAGCGGCCATCAAAACAGTACAATTTTTTGTTTGAATCGACATGTGATGTGATTGCTAAAGCAGAACTAGTTGAGATTTAATTTGATTTTTGTTAACTTTTATGGTAGAAATAAATGGATAAATTTATGTTTTGTTTAAACAATAGATGGAGATAATAGTGTAATTAGTTAGAGGAGCCCACTAAGTTTCCATCGCCAATTTTTTTTAAAAAGAAGATGTGGAGATAGGATGAACGCGTCAATGGGCATTGGATAGGATGACTTTTCCCCAAGGTAAAGATCCATGTCTCTCTTGTTATTCCTCTTGAACCAATGATTTTATGGTAGATCCAAATATAACTAGAACTCCTTTGATTCCATGTGAGTTATATGTTTGAATCTACATGTTTTTAATGTGGATAATGATGTTTTTAATCCCATTAGAACTCACATGTTTCAATTTATAGGCCGTTCCACTGTATTTTTATTGAAGGGGCCGATGATCATTAAGTTGCATTTGGGATATTTCACTTAAACACTTGAATTAGTATAAAGATAATAATCAAATGGAGTCACGAATCTTAGAGGCTTTGAATAGATTGAGTGGTGTCTTTACTCAAACTTGTGATACATATATACGTCACTTATTTATTGTCTCCATGTGACAAAGATTGCTTATTTAGTCACCATATATATAGCCCCGAAGTACCAAATAATGCCCTGGAACCACAATTGTTCAGCTTTAATGAGGACTTATGCTTCTTTTTTACACCATAAATTCAAAGTGTGATTATCAACTTGAGAATAAACATGTCGAGTATAAATGGTTTTCCTTTTCATTACATATTTGTTATTTATATTTACGTACATGCTTTCTATTATGTCTTGGATAATTGCAATTGAAAATGGATTGATAGAATGTTAACTTGACTTGTGAGTACTATGTGTTTGTTAATAATAGTGGAATGGGCACTCATGACACGATTCGTCTTGATATAGCTTATATAATTTGATTTAACAGGATCGCTTTTGGTCGCTTAAACTTTGTGATCCATCTTAAATAGCATTAGAGAACATGAGAAAGAAATTGTAGATTGTAATAAGAGTTGTGGGATGTGATTCCAAGTATCATTTACTATTTTATTGTATATCATTTTTGTTTTATATTTTACGTAAAAATCTATCATATCATGATTGATTGTGACCGAACATATTATATGATTGTACCTAACATTGAATAACTGATCTTGGCTAAATGAAGCGAATTATATATGGAGTATAACTCCATGCACATGATCTTTTGAATCAGAGCTAGATTGGCCAAATATATCTCGCAAGGTAAAGGAAATGATTAGGAAGGGAAGTAGAGTATGGAACAACCAACTCATAACCATAGATGAAAAAGAAACACTCGATGATGATGTTAGGGCTCAACAAATTATATTCTCAAATTTAAATTATTTACCTTATCACCAAGTGATGCACACACGTTCTTATATTTAAGCACACTTAATAGGATTTTTATTATATATGCTCTACTTAGCATATGCGCATATCACAATATCATTATGCCTCTTTCTTTTTTTAATATGAGTCATTTCCCAAACTTCACACAAAATCCATAGTTTTGCCCTTCCGTTAAAGTAAAGTAAGGATGTAATTAATATTACAAAAGGGCAAATATGTGAATTTTGTTAAAAAGTTAGGAGAACAGCTGATATTACAAAAAGAGAGAGAGGCATAACTGATATTGCAGAAGTTGGTAAAATGTATAAGCTACTAGCCTTTTTTTATTTTTTTCATGGTATTTTAAAAAAACTCTTGGGGATATTTAAATCACATGTCGTCATGATGTTGTCATTCAATTTTTTACCCAATTCGAGATGTCTATCCCATCCATCAAATTTGTCAAAATTTGATGGTATCAAAAATGTTAAAATTAACCCCTTCAAGATGGACATGTTAGGAGTACTTGTTTTTTATGAAATTTGAATGACAACGTCATGACAATGTGTGATTTAAATTCCTTTGCAAGGTTTTAAAAAATATCAAAAAAATAAGAAAAATGATGGGAGTAGCTAAGTTTGATACTCCTTGGTAATATATAGATTTATTGTGTGTGCGCACGCGCGCACGCGTGTGCGTGTGCACATGCGCATGTGTGCTTGTGTGCGTGTGTGTGTGGTGTGTATGTGTGTGTGGGGGGGATCCTATGGGAGCCAAAATCTATGAGAGCACACATTCTGGACCACATGATCCAACCAGGAGAGAGAAAATAGAGTGTATGTGTGTGTGTGGGGGGTGATCCTATGAGAGCCAAAACCCGTGAAAGCATGAGGAGCATGCATTCTGGACCACATAATCCAACCAGGAGATAGAAGATCATGAGAGAGAAAATAGAATCATGTGGTCTAGAATGCTTGCTTTCATGCTCTCACATTTTTTTGCTCTCATAGGATCACTCCTCTCTCTCTCTCTCTTTCTCTCTCTCTCTCTCTCTCTCTCTCTCTCTATATATATATATATATATATATATATATATATATATAGGGACCCTTTCAAATGAGGTGGGGTCTCATAGAGATTATAGAGAGCCAATCATAATTACGGTTGGATTATGAACGGATGGATGGGATAAAAACCACTAAGATTATATGGAATGGTTTTGACGGAAAAAAATTCTAAATTTGGAGAATACGAACGTGCGATTTTCAGGGGATATTAGAGAAAAACACGGGTCTACAAATTAGGCATGACTAATTTCTTTAAAACATACTTCAGGACGGCTAATTTATATAGTAAATACAAATTATTTCAAAAAAGGTTGCTTTTTAGGGATAGTTTATTGAATAATAATTTAACGAATTACTATTGTAAGATACTTTTTTGAAATATAGCTATTAAATTTACAAAAATTTGTTCATATTTTGTTGGTTTAAATAACAACAGATATACTATATTTGTGTCTATCCATATGATAACGAGGTTTCATTACGACCAATTTCATTTATTGAACAATGTAAATATATTTTAGATTGTAAAAAATGTATTTTAAAAAAATATTCATGAACATTTAATTAACAGATTTCACAATGAATTTTTACATCGAAAATTTGAATATATTGAAACAAATTTGAAATTTGAACGTATTAACAGATTTCACAATGAATTTTTACATCGAAAATTTGAATACATTGAAACAAATTTGAAATTTGAACGTATAATAATACAAACATTTGATTAGTATTCGAAATAGCATACACTTGTACAATGGTTCCGACTTTACAATTAAAAATTAACATTGACATATAAATGGAAAAAATTAATTGAGTAATCATGAGGATGTATCGATGGGTGCTTATGATAATAATAAAAGAAGGAAAGTATTAATTTACTTCCGTAAAGGGGAGCTCGCGGTCCATAAAATTAATTGGATGGTTCCGTAAAAGAAGGAAAGTATTAATACTCGGAATTATGGTAATAGGTTAAGAATTTCCATAAAATGGGATAGAGGGCGGTTTTGATGGTGGTTTTCTATTGCGAATCCGGTTTTAATCATGTCCATCGATCCGAATCCAACGGCTAAATATTGCGGCTCATCATAATCACAATGAGACCCCGTCTCATTTGAAGTTTCTCCTATATATATATATATATATATATATATATATATATAAGGGGCAGGGAGCCTGCACCCTGGGGTGTAGGAAACTCCCTGCACCCACCCCCATTTTTCGATTATTTTTTTATTTTTTTGGATTAAAAGTTGGGGGGATTAACTTAATATGTTAAGGGGAATATGTGTTTCAAGTTTCATGAAAAACAAACATTCCTAACACGTTCAT
Organism: Ottelia alismoides; assembly: GCA_037367405.1. NCBI lineage: Eukaryota > Viridiplantae > Streptophyta > Magnoliopsida > Alismatales > Hydrocharitaceae > Ottelia > Ottelia alismoides. Next base: position 655,138 of record JAZKJV010007774.1, on the reverse strand, counting down.
CTAGACAGGGTCGATTTCAGCAATTCTGAGACCGTTAAAATTTGGTAGTCTTGATGCAGATGATAAAAGTCTCGAATTAAGTTGAATTTGAAATGACAACATGGTGATACATAGTGATCTAAATCCCCCAAGGTTTCATTTCAAAAAAAATCCAAAAATAATGAAAAATTAAGACGGGTGTAGGAAGTTACCTACACCCGCCGAGGTAGGCTCCTTTTTCCCATATATATATATATATATATATATATATATATATATATATATATATATATATGGGTAAAATGTGTATGCCCCCTAGGGGGAGCTAACTTAGCTCCCCCACCATTTTTTCACAATTTTTTTATTTTTTTGAAATCTAAAACCATGTAAATTCATTATTAAATCCCTATATTATGTCATTCAAATTTCATGCGAAACAGAGACTCGTACGACCTCCATCCAAACGGGGTCGATTTAAAAAATCTTGTTACCGTTAAAAAAATGACTGTCTGGATGGAGGCCGTAGGAGTCTTTGTTTCACACGAAATTTTTATGACATAATATAGGGATATAGTGATGAATATTCACGGAAAAATTTCAAAAAAAAAATAAAAATTTTTGAAGAAAATAGGGCGGGGGGAGCTAAGTTAGCTCCCCCTAAGGGGCAGCCCCATTTTCCTATATATATATATATATATATGTGGGGGGGGGCTTTTTAATGAGACATGGTCCTTCCATGTGTAAGGAAGGCCAACGATAATAGCCATTAGATTCAAATCTAACGGCTTGATCAATTTATTTACCCAAAAGGGTATTTTGGTCAATATGATTTACATTAATTATGGATAGTATTTAATATTTTGAAATACAAATATAGCTAGATCTATTTTTTATATTTTCTCGTAATACCATATTTAAATAATGTTCAGTTTTGTACTGGACGACATAATGTGAGATAGATGTTTGTATCCTCAGTCATTTTTTGTATAATCGGTGGTTCCTTTTGTAACTATTGTATCTTTTTTGTATAATCCGTTGTTCATTGAAATTACATCACTCATTTTGTAAAATATGCATGGTTATTTGTACAATACAATTCATATTAGCAATACAATAGTTATTTTTACATTTTCTTGATTCATGTGAAATCTGCAATCTTTTTTATAAAAATGTATAATACAAGTTTTCAATATGTATAATACACATCCAAAATGTATAATACACAAAAACTACAATTTTTCATTCACATCTAATTGATATGTAAAACTACACATCATATATGTATAATACAGATCAAAATTATAATAGTAAATATCATAATTGTATAATACACATGAAATATGTGTATTATACAATTGGAACCCCTGTGCCAATCGTTGTCATTGCCCCATCGCATCCGTGCGCAAGGAGCACTCGCCGCCACCGCCCACGTCCGACGCTTGCTTGGAGCTCCTCCAGATCCACCAACCGCTAGCCTCGACCACCCACGAGCAACCTCTAGAACCAAATGCGGAGAAAAATTCTGAATCTCACATTCCATTATCGATCCTCTAGGTTTAAACATATATATATATATATTTCTGATGTTGGCAAAGAACCAAATGTCGAGAAATATCTTATGATGTTGGCAAAGCATCAAATGCCGAGAAATATCACCAGGAGCACCACCCTCCTCCGCTCGATCTTCACTACCACACTTCCACCACCCCGCTGCAACCATACCTGTGAGTTAGAACAGGAGTTTAGGAGTTTTAATTAAAAAACATGGACTCACATGTAGAAAGATGCACATATTTAAGGAGGATCGATCATGATCGAGCCGTTGTTTGTTGGTAATAGCAGCTCTTCTACAGCTTATGATACCCGATCTTCCGTGCTACGTAGGATGGATTCACGATGGGAAAGTCAAGATTCCACGTGGAGAGGGGCATCCGTACCACGGTGCTGTCGCGGAGGCCGATCATTACTATCTCGACACATGTATGGTTCAACTCCATCCTCTCGAAGGCGTACTCGACCGTGAGTAGGTTCGGTGCGACGAGCACAACCACATCTCCATCATCGTCATCCCACACATTAACTGTGTGGATCGGGTTAAACCCCGACGCATCGAACCACCACATGTCACAGCTGGATGTCGCGTAACGTAGCATCACGTCGATCCACAGCACCTTTCCCCTGTCCGGACCCACTCCCTCCCTGGGCCTCATCGTTATCTGGATATCAATGAACATCGTGTTCCTTGCAGTGACAGCAAAGTCGTGGAGGAAATGCGGCTGGAGAATTCCTAACACCGGCACGTCTGGCTATTTTCTGTCATTCCTATCGAACCAGAAGTAGGTGAGGAATGGCGGGAAGGGACCATAGCGGAAGGCAAATACCTCTCCGGTTAAGGAGTCCTTCATGGGGTGTGCAGTCATGCCCATCGAGAACCACACCCACCGCACATCTCCACCATCGTCCAGCAGCTGCCATCACGCGAGCAGACCTCCGCCTGTGCCGAGGATAGGTCCAGTCGGCGTCTCCTTGTCCCATGCATAGAACGCATGATGCCAAAAAATTAAGGTTTCTAAATTTGAATAAGAGATTAAGGTGATGTTAATGGAGGAGATAATTGAGGTGTTTATGTACTATATTTAGATAATGTCTAAAGACCAAAATGGATTTTTGTTTAATTTATAAATAATATTAACATACCATTAATACCTACCACATTATTAATTACGAATGGTTGAGATTGATGGTCTTTCTTATGGATGGAAGGACCATGTCTCATTTGAAAGATATCATACACACACACATATATATATATATAGAGAGAGAGAGAGAGAGGAGTGATCCTATGAGAGCAAAAAGTAGTGAGAGCATGAGATGAATGATTCTGGACCACATGATTCTGTTTTCTCTCTCCTGGTCTTCTCTCTCCTGGGTGAATCATGGGGTCCAGAATCACCCCTCTCATGCTCTCATAACTTTTTGCTCTCATAGGATCACTCCTCTCTCTCTATATATAGAGGCCTCTATATATATAGTATGTATATATATATAGGAGTGATCCTATGAGATGAGATTTTGTCAAAAGTGAGATGTGAGATTCTGGACCACTAGTTTTTGTCTTCTCTCTTCTGACTGTCTCTCTCCTGGTTGAAACTTGTGGTCTAGAATCTCACCATCTCACCAAAATCACATCTCATAGGATCGGCCACACACACACACACACACACACACACACACACACACACACACATAGGGGGCCCTTCTAATGAGGTGAGTCTTTCCTGAAATTCAGAAAGCCACTGCCAAATTTGTAAATTGTGTAACAATTTTGTAAATTTAAACTGCACATTGTAAAATAATGATGATGATACAGTTTTGTAAAATATGTCATCAATATTGTAACAAACATTTTTGGTCAAATATACTACTATTTTCATAAATCCTTCATGATATGCATATTATGTTAATATGTACTATTAAATTTAAGGAGTTAGAAATTGTAAAATAAATAGAAAAAATGCCTAAATTGACGTGAATTTCCATGCATCCAGGAAAGATCCACCTTATTGGAAGTTTCCCATATATATATATATGTATATATAGGGGCCTTTCATATGAGACGTGGTCCTTCCATCTCAATGGAAGGCCAACGATCTGGGCCATCGGATTCAAATCCAACGGCGCCTTCAATTGTGTTGCCCAAAAGGGCATTTTGGTCATCAATTCGTTAAATATGCACGCCAATTAATATTTTGAAATACTAAATTTAGATAGCTTTATTTTTGGTAGTTTTCGCAATAAAATTTAAAAAATGCCTAGTTTGTTCTGGGCGACATTAGGTGGGGAAATGTTTCTATCCTATTGTGTTGTTTTGTAGATTCTGCGGTTCTTTTTGTATCGAGTGTATGTTTTTTGTATTTACTGTGTTTCCGTCAAAATTAATCAACCATTTGTAAATTTTGTATGGTTTTTTGTAGAATACAATTCATATTATCAATTAATGTATGGTTATTTGTAATGGTTCTATGGTCCTTTGTAGAATAACATTTTTGTGGTTCTTTTTAAAAATGCAGTAGTCATTCGCGCTCAATAGATGAGTAAAATATAACCGAAATATGTATAATACACATTCAAAATGTATAATGCACATCCAAAATGTGCAATACATGTCAAATATACAATATGCACTTCTTCACAGCAGTATCCGTCGCAGACCTCCATCCGCTGGAGCAGCAACTCATTCCACCCGCCGACCAAGCTTCACAGTCATCTCCATAGCCACCGATGTGCTCTGCCGCTTGGAGTTCGCGGAGCCCCTTCACTCCGACACCATCCGTGAATTGCTACAGCAAGGGGTGGTTGCCTCCGTTGCTTGTGACGGAAGACAAGGAGGCGGCGCACCCCTCGCCTTCTCCCACTAGCCCCGACCTCCGATGGCTACTCGCGCGCAGCAGTCTTCCGCCATACAGATCATCATCTACATCAGCCTGAGGGACGACCTCCGTCCGCGCGGAGGAGAAGAACTTCATCGCACAACCGGCGAGTTCGTCAGCCGCAGACCAGTCCGCACGGAGGTCAAGCCACGGCCGAAGGACGACCACCTATCCACCGCGAACGCCGACCGCCGCTGATCCACTCCGCACCAGATCCATGCAAAAACAAAAGGGGCGTCCCCCTTTTGGTTAGGGCATACCGTTTCCAAATTTGAATAAACAATTAAGAAGACATTAATGGAGGAGATAATTGAGTTGATTACATACTATATTTAGATAATGTATAAAGACCAAAATGGGTTTTTGCTTAATTTATAAATAATATTAATATGTCATTAATAACAACCACCAGATCAATTATGGATGGCAGAGATCGCTGGCCTTCCTTATGAATGGAAGGACCATGTCTCATTTGAAAGATATCCTATATATATATATATATATATGAGGAAGGGGATCCTACTCCATGGAGTAGGTAACTTACCTACTTCACTCTCTTTTTTTATTTTTTTAAATTTTTTTAAAAATGCTTCCATGGATTTTCATAATTATATCCCTCTAATATGTCACTCAAATTTCGTCAGAAACAGAGACTCCTACAGCCTCCATCCAGAACACAAAAAATACAGCAAATCTGAGACCGTTAGAAAATGATTGTCTGGATGGAGACCATAGGAGTCTCTGTTTCTGACGAAATTTGAATGACATATTAGAGGGATATAGTTATGAAAATTCATGGAGCATTTTTCAAAAAAAATAAAAAATTTTGAAAAAGAAGAAAATGGAGTATGTAAGTTACCTACTCCATAGAGTAGGATCCCTTCTCTCTCTCTCTCTATATATATATATATAGAGAGAGAGAGAGAGAGAGATCTCTCTCTCTCTCTCTCTATATATATATATATAGAGAGAGAGAGAGAGGAGGATGCTCCCTACGAGCAGCAAATGGGCTGCTACCAACCCTATTTTTCGGCAATTTCTTTATATTTTTTGAAAAATATCATCATGTATTTTCGTCACTACATTTGTATATTATTGCATTCCAATTTTGTTGGAAACAAAGACTTATATTAACGGTCTTAGAATTGATGTAATGGACTTATTCTAGATGGAGGGCTTATGAGTCTCCATTTTTTACTAAATACATGACGATATTAAAAAAATGCTAAAAAATGAGGCGGGAGTAGCCTGTTGGGTGTTCCAGGGTGTTGTGCGTGTGATAAAATGTATATGCTACCATGAAATAGTTAACGTGGGCTACTCCTACCCTTTTCTTAATATTTTCATAGTAATTTTTAAAAAATTCCTGGGAGAATTTAAATAACATATTATCATGATGTTGTGATTCAAACTTCGACTCAATTTGAGATTCACATCATATCCATCAGCCTGTCAAAATTTGGTGATTTCAGAATGTCGAAATTAACCCCTTCCAAATGGACATGTTAGGAGTGCCTTTTTTGAAATTTGAATGACAATATCATTACAATATGTGATTTAAATCCCCAAAAAGTTTCTAAAAGATTCCATGAAAAATGACCAAAATAAATGCATGAAAAATAAAAGAATGAAGTCAAGTTATCTGATCTGATCGCGCACAGAAAGGTCAAATAAATCAAATAAGTTTTTTACATAGACTATAAAATCACAACAATCTTACACGTCAGAATGACGAAGAGATCAAGTTGAGTAGATGTAGCAATGAAACTCGAAGATTAGATCACCCGAGATTAACTAAGCGAATTACTGAAAATTGATCTCATAATAAAGCTTTGATCGACATAAAACTAAAGGGATTTGATTGAAATGGATCGATCTGAGAAGGGGTCAATGAGTAACCTCGTAGAGAGATTGAAGAAGATCGAAAGCATGTTGGATCATAACTGAGAAGAAGATCCAAGGGTCAAGAACTATATACAAATCATTGCCGTACTATTTTAATTTTTTTTCTTGAAGAATATCTAGTTATTAACGGCAATAGCTCCTCGATTTTCAGCTTAGAAGGGAACCACCGAGTCATCATCGAGCCTTTTCAAAAAGTTGCAGAACGATTGATATGAGATCAAGAAATAATGTGATGAACAAATCTCAAGAATTAACGAAGAATGAGGAAGTCAGAAAGCTCTCAACTAGGATTATCAAGCTCAATGAGCTCAACTCGAGCTCGGCTCGTGAGCCTGACTCAAAAGTCTAATGAGCACGAGCTCGAGTTGGATTTGAGACTTGTTAGGATTATCGAGTCGAGCTTGAGTTGGATCATGCTCCTGCGAACAAACTAGTTGATGTTGCGATCCTCCCCAGGAACCCAGCTACCAATAAGTTGAAGATAAGACCCCCCTCCTCTCCCCTTGCATATTCCTTTCCTCCATGTCTTCTCTGTGTAATCATGGGTAGTGCTCGTTAAGAAACTCATGAGCCAACTCGAACTCAACAAGTTCGAGTCCGAGCCAGCATTTCAAGGCTCAAACCTTATCGAGTCCGAGTTTCCTTATCGTGTTCAAGTCCTAGTTGAGGTCGACTCGACTTGTTGACCTCGATAGACGTCCCTACTCTCAACTGGAGCAACCCATCATGGAACTTTACGAAATTTCGTTTTGACCCATCGGGTCTTTTAAGTTCAAGAAGATGAAAGTTGGAAGTCTTTCAGAAGTATTTTAGGAGTTATATGTGGCCGTTCGACATGACATCTAGAAGGAGAGAAGTCCCTTCATAGAACTCGTACGAATATTAGTTTTGAGTATATATATTTTCAATCAACTTTTTTTAAATCAATTGTCATTAATTGTTACACCATTTTATAGATATATTGTACCTATTTAATTCTCAAGCATTTTTATATTTAACTATATATTTTGAACATTTTATGTGTATTACATATAAATACTTAAGTTTTATGGGAATAATGAAAATAGAATTCATAAAATATGTCTTGTAAATTAATAAATGCGATATCTACGTTGAGGAAAGAAAACTAGGATTTTCCTCCACATGGATTGTTTTTATTTTGACTTGATTTTTATTATTTTATTTATTTAATGTAAATTATTTTGATTTATATTCAAGAATTTTCCATCTACTTTCAAATAGAATATAATTTATAATACTGTTATTTTTGTGGGGTTTATTGGTATATTAAATTCAGTGAGCTGATTTATCTCTTAATCTTTTTGTTGCAGTTTTGCATGTTAATTTTCAGTTATATATCTTTTCTTAAGAATTACTTCTTTTATTGATTACAAAAGTCGGTATATAGGTTTAGCTCTAGATACGATGAATAATGATGATGCGGCATCAGATTAACAATGCTTCCTAGTGAACGAACCAAACTCACAGAAAATGGTTTGGAAATTGTTCTGATTTGACGCTACAATAAACATTGTTTTTAGTCGCAGATTTACACATCAATCAATTGTTTACGTACTCTTAAGCTTGAAAGGCATGGCGTATAAGGATGATCTGGTATCACCAAAAACCATTGAGGGATCATTATCTTTGTACCAATATGCATACGATCACATGTAGAGATTATATGTACAGCGGAATGGTGGTAATATGATAAGTTTATGGAAAAGCTTTTTGTAAGCAATTCTTAGACATTCATGAAGTAGAATCTTCGTGACATATTCACGAAGAACATCCTAAAGGTCTTCCATGTACAAGTACATGTTGGGAACCTGACCCCTCTAATACATGGGTTTGTGATCTGTAGCTACAGTTGAGACATTGATCCGATGCATATTCTTAGTTCCCGAACCGTTGATGTTGTATCGGCTTGCCACCATTGAGATGGCAATCCCTTCCTAGCATCGAGATCGTTGGGGTCACATCGCAACGGCTAGCTAGTTTGATGATCCTTCCCATACCAAACAATCTTAAGAAGTTTACTCCAATCTATTGATCCTCTCCCCACTTGGGCAAAAAAATTGTGTCATCTAAGTTTACATTTCAATAACAAAAGCGGAATCAGCTCAGCAAATTCACCTTCTATGTAAGAGAATGTTCTCCATATTAAGCCAATATCAACTATTAAAGGTTTACTCCATCCTAATGATAAGAGAGAATTTAAGGGTCAACAATAAATCAGAAAAAATATTAGTTCTTCACTCTCTCAAGGAAAAAACTCCTTGTACTGACTTATGTTCATTTAGCATTTCCATACTAAAAGCCGCATCAACATGATCGCCTTCTAATTCGGATAAAAAATCTATGAATGACTGAAAATAGAATGGCCCTTCTTACTCTAACAGAATATCTGTTCAGCATCAATTGTAATCTTGATAACCAAAAGTCCAATCCAATATATAAAAATTAATCCGCAAAACCTATAGCACACTTATACCTGATCAGTGTTTCGTTTGGAAAGAAAGGGAGGAACGTGAACTTCATACTTGTGTTTCTACTGGACTGGATGGAAGATGGTTAATAATATGTTCAACAAAGGTAGACATCTTGAAGGCTATGTAAGAACAGATGCACAGGAACACGCAAGGCTTACAGCCTGACAAAAACAACCACAAGCTTGAAAAACGGCAAAATATTTCATTACTGAGCCATCATGGTACTGCACGCTTGAAATGAAAGCCGAAGAATGTTCTCATCCAGATTGCGACCTACACACATTTTAACAAGTGAAATCGTGAAGTTGTAAGTTAGGATAGACGTGATAGCCATTTGTATGGAGCATTTTTTTCCAAAGAACAAAGTCTGAGCAACTGACTCAGCAGCATTTTCTCTCATCTAAACTTATTTTTATCTTTATAGAGAATATATTAAAACTCAAGCTTACCTATAAAGACTATTTTGTTCATTTGTCTCTCTTCCGATTTCCATTTACGAGATGGAACGATCTCATATATCTCTCTGACTGCCTGCAATTAACCAAAGTAAAATCTTTGTCATGGACTATTATGGGCTAATGGATATGCAAACCAAGTAAAAGAAGCTTGGTGGTGCAATGTTTAAGCTAATATTTTGTCAAACTAACTGCGATTAGTTATTGATTGAGAGTCTAAATGTGATCAGTTATTGACTGAGAGTCTTTTCCAAAGTCTTTCCTTGAGTAATTGGGAGATGGGAGACATTTCAATGCAGTATTGTCTTTTTATTTTAGCCTTTCTGTTCACCTTAAATTTCCTACCTCTATGAAACTATAAAGCAAGGGACTCAAGATAACTTCTCTTCAGCAGTGTGATGCAAATGAAGATTTATGGTTTGCAAGTGATGCAAATGAAGATTTGCGCGGATTGATGCACATAGGATTTTACGCGGCGACGGAAATATTTTTGAAGGTGGATTTTTTTGGTAGAGAAGAAAAGGGAGAGGTTGAGGAGAGAAGCTCGTCGGAAAAACGAGGGGTGTTGGAGAAGAGAAACGTGAAGACCACGTGGGGAAGGACAGAAACGAGAGAGATAAAGATCTCAAATTTTTTATATCATCTGAACTGACTAAATAACTAGTCTATCATCCCTTTATATAGGAGGGATGAGATTACAAAAATAAAAACTCAATATCAAATTCAAAACTAATTATCCTAATTTGACTCTAACCGACTAACTAACTAATTTTGAAATTCAAATTAAACTAACTACTTTTGAGATCACAGGCAATCTCTTTTATTTGACTAAAATTACGACGACTCAAAATAAACGTAAATAAAATTAACGGATAAAAAGTAGAAAAATACAGCCCTATTTGTCCATTTCACGCTGCACCAACTCTCCTCCGCTTGAAAGATTCGTTTCCTGACGAATTGCTTGATCTAGATGCGTCGTTGGAGAATTCGTCCTTGAATTGTAGCTTGCAATTCCTTCAATTAGATCTTTCTCAACGTTACGTTTGTAGTTCTTTCCAATTTGAGGGCGTCTCCGCAATTTTTGTACCCCTTCATCTCTTCTTAAGTTACCACCAACCATATTTTTTAAACAAAATTTGGGTGGAGGTGTCTTTTTACAATTTCCCCAAATCAGCCCCTTTGGATCCCTAAATTGAAGGGATTCATTCTTCACTAGGGCGGCTAGGATTCCCTTCCAGCTGCGGTGACGACATCGTCGAGGTGGGGGCTGCAGGCGGGTCATGCATTGCGCAGATGGCGCACAGGCGGGCGATCGTGGGGTACGTGGTGGCGGCGTGCTGGTGGGATCTCGCGGGGGCAGCATGCGGTCGGGTTTTGCGCAAGGGTTTCAGGGGGGACAAGAGGGGACTCTGTGCCTGGGGCTGGCACTACAAGAGGTGCGAGGGTTTTGTCGGGGAAAGGTGGCGACAACGGTGGGGTGGGGGGGTCGGCGGTGGTGTATAGATTACGGGAGGGGGCGGCGCATGTGGGCGTGGAGGGGGTTGGGACCGGCGTTGGAGGGCAGGGAAGTGAGGACTGGTGGTACGAGGGGCGGAGCAATGGGGTGGGCGGCGGTGGCAGTGAGGTTGGGGACTGCGGGGGAGTAGGCAATGGGGTAGGGAGGGTTGCTGCGGATGCGGGGGTTGCAACAGGAGTTGAGTTCGCTGGGGGTACGGTTGGGGAAGGTTGCGGGGCCGGCATCGGGGCTAGAATGAGAGCTGGAGGTGAGGTAATGGTGAGGGGGACCTGCGAGGGGGTCGTGGATGGTGCCGAAGTTGATTTCGGTGGTGTTTGCAGGTCTGAAAATACCGGGACAGCAAGCGGATCGATATTTTTTTCTTCTGGAATGGCCTGGACAGCGAGTAAATCATCATCGACGGCGAGTTTTTCTTCGTCAACATTCTGAACAACGGCTTTGGTAGTGGGAGATTTTGATAGGCCGCATATAGTCTCGAAATTAGCCATCATCTCTCGCCATTCAGACTGAAACTCTTGATATTTGGACTGGAACTCTCGACTTTTGGACTCGAAATCTTGACATTTGGACCGGAAATCACGCAGTGCGTCCACCTCCTTGTTGTAAGCTTCTTCGGCTCGTCGTTTCCGCTCCGACGAATGATGGTGTTTCGTCGCGTGTCGGCGCGAATGTTTGGACGGATCGTCAGATCGTGAGGACGATCTGTAGGCCATGCTCTGATACCAAATTGATGCAAAATAGGAATTTTGCGCAGCGATGAAAAAATTATTGAACGGTGGATTTTCGGTGGAAGAATAAATGGAGGGGTTGAGAGAAGAAAACTCGTCGGAGAACGAGAGATTTGTGGAAGAAGAAGTGCGTAGATCGCGTAGGGGAGAGAGAGGGGGACAAGAGAGAGAGATAAATCTCAAATTTTATATCAACTGAACTGTCTAAAACAATAGCCTATCATCCCTTTATATAGGAGGGATGAGATTATAAAAATAGAAACTCAAATTCAAATTCAAAACTAATTATCCTAATTTGACTCTAACTGACTAACTAATTTTGAAATTCAAATTAAACTAACTACTTTTGAGATCAAAGGCGATCTCTTTTATTTGACTAAAATTACGACGACTCAAGATAAACGTAAATAAAATTAACGGATAAAAAGTAGAAAAATACGGCCCTATTTGTCCATTTCACGCTGCATCAGTAAGAATATAGGGGCACGTGTGTTATTGCAAAAAAATAAGAGCATAATCTTGGAGGGCCACAGGTGTAAGTAATCATTTTTTTGCTATCATCCTGGTACTATGTTCCAGTTCTGCCAATCCCCCTTCTTTAAATTCCTTGTGAAAATGTCATAATTCAATTGTAGAAGCCATAGAGGCATAAAGGAGAACATAGCAGCAAATATGGCATTTGCCAGACTTAACGTTAACTATCCAATATTCAGAACACAGAAAATATAGGAAATATCTCTCTAAAACACGAATGCAAGGATGCGCAGTATCGGTCATGTAACATCTAGCAGTACAACTTCATTGAGAACCAATGAAGTTTCGTGTTTACTACTAGCTCCTTGTCGGAGTATGCGCCATTGTAGAGATAGGTAATTGGATCCTTGGAGTGTCCAATTATCACATCCACATGTTTAATCCCATATCTACTGTTAGTAGGACTTCGGACAGTCGATGGGGCTATATAAGAAGCCCCACATTGTATCATATGCAAGGTTCGAAAAAACGAAAGGCGGAACGAGGCGTTTTCCCTGGAAGCGAGGCGAGGCGTAGCCTCGAGGCGGTCGAGGCGTAAGCCTCAGTTTGTATAGAAAAATAATTATAAAATATATAATAAATATATTTATTGGTGAAATAATATAATCTGACAAACATATAGTATGTAACAATGTAATATATGATGATATTACAAAGATAAGAGCATGAAAAAAGAATATGTCAATGCCATAAACCTTTCTACTGAATTTCTACCCAATCAGAAGGAAATCATTGGCTGTAACTATTGCTAAAATGTTTATCTAAAGAGGATTGGTTATAGTTGTCATTATAGATATCCAAGTTGTTGACATGAATCATATGATTTGAATACTAACTATATGTTCTACTACACTCAAATGAAGAATGGTCTGATATCCTTCCTGTGCCACCATACCCTACCAGTACGGGGGTCTCGCTGCCCGGTCAGCGAGCCTGGGGGGGCTAGGGGGGGCCCAGGTTGGCCCCCCCTTGCGGGGGTGCAGGGGGCAGCGCCCCCGTCCCAAATTTTTTTCTTATATCAGTATTCAAATTCGTATACAGTTTTTTATATGTTTAAGGATGTAATAGTAAGAGTTAACTGAAATAATTTGGCATGTTAATGGTAAATATGAATGTGAAAGAGGTCTAAGAGGTCAAATTTAAGCATTCATCTTGCATAAATATATACTCAACAACAAGACCTTTATAAAACATATGAAAATATGAATAGGAATAATTTTTTCCTTTAAAAAAATACTTGAAAAAGCCCTCACGCCTCACCTAGCGCCTCGCCCCGCCTCAGCGCCTCGCCTCGCCTCGACCGCCTCAGGCATCTGAGGCGCACGCCTCAGCCAAGGGGTCTGAGGCGGTCGCCTCAGGGCGTTTTCTCAACGCCCCGTTTCGCCTCGACCGCCTCAGCGCCTCGAGGCGCGTTTTTTTAAACCATGATCATATGAGAGAGAAAAGTGAATAGAAAGCAAGCCCTTTGAGGCATTTTCTCGTGGTTTCATCATGCTCCTCATGGAGTAGGGTTCCACGTAAAATCCCGATGTTCTTCATGTTTATTCTATTTCTCTGATATTGCGCTTCGCATTGTAAATTTCTAACATGGTATCATAGCGGGTTCAATTCTCAGGAATCTATTTTATGTTAATGATTTGTTCGAGATTCGATTAACGGAGCGAATTTGATTCTAGGTTATTGTTGGAGATTATTCTGATTATATTCTTCAAGATTATTTTTATTTACCTATTGTTCGAAGATCTGCTCATGTTCGTAATCATTCAAGAAAATTATAGGTTTTCTGAAACCCTATCTGCAGACTGCACCAACAATCGGATTTGAGTATAGTTGCAACGCGAGATCTCGAGAGTTCTAAAGAACGTGTTTTTATTTAAGTCAAAGAAAATTAGGTTTTCTGGAACCCTAATTCCTCAATGTCAACACCACCTAACTCGGTTGCAATTTGGTCAAAGCCAAGGAAAACAAAAGGATGTCAAAATCGAATGCACAAAACCTTGCAATCTGGTCGCACCAAACGCACAACAAATCCAACACAGAGACGTTGGAGCATAGGTGTCACGTGTAGATGGGTAATTGGATTCCTCCAAGGTCCAATTACCACATCTAATGGTTTAGTCCTACATCTACTGGTTGTGGGACTGGGAGAGTCAATGGGGGCTATATAAGAAGCCCCACACAGAAAACACAAGCCCTTTGAGGTGTTCTCCCATGGTTTCATCCCGCTCCTTACGGAGTAGAGTTCCACGTATTCGTGTTTACTCTATTTCTCTGATATTACGCTTCTGCATTCTCGATTTCTACCTTGGTATCAAAGCGGGTTCGATTCTCGAGGATTTACTTTACGTTCATAATTTATTCGAGATTCGATTCTTGGTTATTTTTTTGAAAGGAATGGGATGGGTCTCCTTTAGAGATCCATCCAAAGAATGCACTTAAAAGGAATAGAGTATTTACATCCGCCAGGTATCAGAAAAAAACTCGGTGTGGCCCAGAACATTTTCATAATAAAATCGCTCTCCCAAGAAGACAAGCATTCCCCGTTAGCCAAATTGCCCACATCATCGCGTAAGCTTTCATCCGCCCCTCAGCAGATCATGTCCAGCCTCTACCAATCGAGGACCAAAATGAATCCTTGCCATCCCATCGGACGCATGGGATATCCATAATCCTCCACACATTTCTTCAACCTGAGCAACAGAAGAACAAATGGTCCACATCTTCCACTCCCTCATCACATCTCTCGCACCTTTCCTCGATATTAGAAAGGAATCTGGCCATTCTCGCAGTTGTCATAACATGTTCCCTTCAAAGTAGCCATAGAAACACGCTCACCCTTGTAGGTAAACCCCAACACCAAATCCCAACACAATCCCGAGAGTGTCTGAATCTGCCGAAAACGGTGGTGAGGAAACCACCTCGTATGCCTTGTTGACCGTGAAGCGTCCACCTCTCCAGCACTATGAGTCCCTACCCTCAAATGGGCCCTCAAGCCTCGCCAATCTCTCTGAAAGACAGAGAAAATCCTCTAACCTCTGATGTGAAAAATCTGTCACAAAAGGAGACCACAACCCCTCCGACCATAGGTCCGCGACGGAAGCCACTCTATCTGTTGCAAGAGCATATAGTCTGGGATACAGGTCACAAAAGGCTTCGTCCTCTAACTAGTTGTCCGTCCAAAATCTAAAATCATGACCATCCCCCAGATGCGATCATGACGAGGTTGCCAGGGCTGGCAAGAAAGAACAGATGTCGCACCAAAAGGTTGATGGTGAGGATGCCACCTCTGGTCGGGCATCCAAACAAGATGATACACCATAGATTGATCTAATCAGTCTTGGAAGCATACCATCTTCATCACCCCAAACCTTCAACACCCATTTAGCAAGTAATGCCTTATTCATGGCATCCAACTAAAGCACCCCCAACCCTCCATCCACAGTCGACAAAGACACTACAGACCAATCCAACAAAGCGAGCCCCTTGCTATCTTGAGATGAAGACCATAAGAAGCGCCACATTAAGGATTCCAATCTCTTGCAGATGCCCACTGGTATCACACTCGTGGACATGAATATCAGGATTGCTGCAACGACCACCTTTACCAAGATCAGCCTCCCCTCTCAAAAGGTAGGACACCTTTCAAACATCCAACTTCTTTTCCAATTTCTCAACAACTGGTAACCAATCTAGTTGTCTAAGTCTTCCACACATCAGCGGCATGACAAGTTAATTTATCGGTAGACTCTTCCGCGTTGTATCAAGAATTACCGCACATGCCAACTCTTCCTCCCGGGCAAGGTTAAATGGGATAAAGGCCAACTTTGCGCATTAACCCTCAGCCCTGACAGCTCACCAAAAATATCCAGAACCACCATGATCGCCCTACTTTCCGAAGCACCACCCTCAATGAAAAAATGGTATCATCTGCATACTACAGAACTGGAATGGAGATATCCTCCCTTGTGTAACACCTAAACCCTTGATGATGTCAGCATGACATCATCATTCCTATCGACTCAGAAAAAATCTAACCAGGCTTAATATACTGGTCTGACCGGTCGAACCACTTTTTTGAACCGATGAGACCGGCTATATATATACATGTATGTATGTATGTGTTAAGATAAATCTCATGATATGTCCTCTTTATGTAATTTCAATTTCTCTGAGTACTTATCTTGTAATTAACCCAAGGGCTATTCTCCCATATAAGAGAGTCCTCGGATACGTCTAATGCATCGATTCATTCTCTCCTAACATGGTATCAGAGCAACGGTCCTAGACCGGGGTCCTGGTATCCCATCCAAAACCCTAACCCTAATTACCACCCACCCCCTGTCGCCGCCCCAACGGCACTACGCCGCCCTCTGCGGCTCGTGGCCGCCCACAGCGGCAGCATCGCCGCACCCGCCAACGGCTTCTAACCGCTCCCGACGACACCAGCGGCAGTTCCGGCCTCTCCAGCGGCTGCGTGCCGCATCTGCGGCCTCCTGCTGCCCATTCCAGTGGTTCCTAGTCGCCCTCCAGTTCAACCCTAGCCCCCCGCGCAGCACCAGCCGTCCCCGGCATCCTCTTTACTGCCTCCGGACTAAGGACGTCACTTGAACGCAGCTAGGGATGGTTGTATGAGTCTACACATACAACCTATCCCTCCTATGATATTGTAAACATACTATTTTGTCTACCTCCGTCGGTCTTTGGCTCTTCTTCCATCATGTCAGAGAACAAGGGTGACGTTTTTACATCTTCGGGTGCCTTCAAAGGCCCAACACCAATAGTTAAGATGGACGGGACCAACTATGAACTATGGTCCATGCAGTTCCGCACCCTAATGCAGTGCCATAACAAGGAGCATATCCTGACAGACTCCAAGCCGGAAGACAAGATTGGAGCGAATGCGACGTGGAAACAAGACGATGCTTATGCACGTATATGACTCAATGGGACGTTGACTACAGAGATTGCGAATGATATTGTGAATCAACCCACAGCAAAGGCTATGTGGGATATACTGGCAGCTACATATGGCCAGTCGAAAAATGAGAGCAAAATACTTCAGCTACAATTTGACATCTTCTCTGCCAAACAGAATGAGAAACTACTACATGCCCATTTCTCTCATCTGCGGGGCATGTTCGAGAGATTGCATAGCTTTATGTCAATCACATCCAGTACAGAGCAACAACAGGCATATCGAAATGCCATGATGACGGGAGTATTTCTGTCCTCTCTTGATCCTGAGTACGATGCATCCTGTACTCAACTTTTGACTGGCGAGACTATTCCGCCAATGAAGGAGGTGTATAAGCGATTGAGTAGGATTACCACTGCACCGACGCCTACAGCACAAAATACCTCTTTAGCTATGGCTGCTACTCGTGGCAGAGGAGGAGCGTCACATTTTCAGGGTCATGGACCTCGTAGTCGAGGGGGAGGCAGACACCGTGGTCCCTGTGCTCATTGTCTCCATCCAGGCCACTCTGAGGAGACATGCTTTCACAAGCATGGATATCCAGCCTCTGCACGTGTTGCTGAGCAGACTGAAGCTGCAGCTGCGCCCCTCACAGATGCGCGCTTTGATGACATCATCTCCAAACTTCGTGAGATGATGAATACACCTACGTCTCCATCTCCAGGTTCTACGGATGTTGCCGCTTCGGCCAGAGCATCCTCTAGCTCATCAAGTACTCATTATGTGCTTACCAGTACTACTTGTTCGAACTTGACAGATTGGATCATAGATTCTGGGGCCTCCCATCATATGTGTGGCGACAGAATGCAGTTTACTACATACAGACCACTTGCACTAGGCCGATCTGTTGTCATTGCCAATGGGGTCAGATTACCCATTGTTAGTCAGGGGGAGATTGCACTAACACCTTCTTTGAGTCTTCAGAATGTCTTGCACGCCCCTGACTTTCAAATGAACTTGTTGTCTATTAGCCAGCTTACAAAAGATTTACATTGTCGTGCCATCTTTGACCCTTCTACTTTTGTGTTTCAGGACGTACTGACTGGCAGGATGATTGGAAGTGGCCGTGAGCAGAGGGGCTTGTATAAGATTGCTATATCATCATCCGCTGGCGTTGCAACTCTTCCCTCTGGACCCGTTTCCCCATTTCTTTGGCATCTTCGATTTGGCCATCTTCCTCTACAGAAGATGTGTCATGTCCTATCACATAAATTTACTCGTTCTGCATTGAATTGTGAAGCCTGTCAGCTTGGAAAACACCATCGATCTTCGTTTCAGGGTCATCCGAGTCGTTATAGTAGTCGATCTTTTGAATTGTTTCACTTTGATATTTGGGGTCCGAGTCGTGTCCCTGATCTTTAGGGACATCAGTATTATATGGTTGCGATTGATGATTATTCGAGACTATCTTGGGTGTTCTTGTTGAAACAAAAATCTGAAGCTGGTTATATTATTCAGAAATTTATTGCTGAAGTTAATAATATCTTTTCTACCAACGTCAAAATAATTCGCACAGATAATGCTTTGGAGTTTTCAACATTACATTTGTCTGATTTTCTAAGTTCCCAAGGCATTGTTCATCAAACTTCTTGTAGCTACACTTCGCAACAGAATGGTGTGGCAGAACGCAAACATCGCCACCTCCTTGATGTCAAAAGGGCTTTGTTGATCCATAGTCGTGCCCCTCATTCTTTTTGGGGGGACGCGGTTCTCACTGCATGCTACTTGGTGAATCGTATGCCGTCTACTGTCCTTGGAGAAAAGGTTTCCTTCTTGCTTGCATTTCCCGAGGACCTATTCTCCCTCACACCTCAAGTATTTGGGTCTGTGGCGTTTGTGCATAATTGTACCCCTGGCCGTGATAAGCTCTCTCCAAGAGCTATCAAATGTGTGTTTGTTGGGTACTCTCGTACTCAGAAAGGGTATAGATGTTATGATCCGGTGGGTAGGAGATACTATGTAAGTGCTGATACTTTTTTTGAGTCTATCATGTACTTCTCTCCTACAGGTGACAGGTTATCCAATAACAATGAGGGTGATATTGTTGTTCCTCCTCCATCTCTCCCACTATCTGAACCTGACCAACCTTTACCTACACCACCATCTCCACCGCCACCTCCACCACCGCCACCACCTGAGCCAAGATTCTTACCCATTGTTTACACTCGCAGGTCTTCGACTCGCTCGCCTGCTCATCAGTCGTCCACATCATCCAACATGCCTCAGGTATGTCATGATAACATTACACCTACTGATGGCACTGGAGTTTTACATCATACACAGGATGATTCCGCTGTAGAGGACAGCGGGGATGCAGATCTGGATATTCCTATTGCGCTGAGGAAGCCAAGAAGACAATGTGCCACATACCCGATTGCCGCACATGTCTCTTTGGATCATCTCTCTGATGAGTACAGGAAGTTTGTTGTTGGTCTTTCTGCGGTCACTATACCACGTACATATATGGAGGCTTTACAGGACATCAAGTGGTGTCAAGCCATGGAAGAAGAAATGGCGGCCTTAACATCACGAAGAACATGGACTATTGTTTCGCCTCCATGCGGTGCCTCGATTGTAAGCTGCAAATGGATATTTTCCATTAAGCACAATGCAGATGGGAGAGTAGATCGCTACAAGGCAAGATTGGTGGCTCGTGGCTTTACCCAGACATACGATATAGATTATCAAGACACATTTTCTCCAGTTGCGAGACACTCGACACTTCGGATTTTACTTACAGTTGCCATTTCCAGGGATTGGTCGTTATTTCAGCTTGATGTAAAGAATGCATTCCTCTACGGAGATCTTCAGGAGGAAGCTTACATGCAACAGTCACCTAGGTTTACTGCTGAGGGGGAGTCACAGAAGGCATGCAGGCTACATAAGGCAATTTATGGCCTAAAACAGAGTCCCGGAGCTTGATACCAATAGCTCTTAGAGTTGATTCAGCTACAAGGGTTTAAAAGATCAACTGCAGACGACTCACTTTTTGTTCAGAAGACACAGAGAGGTACGGTTTCCATCCTTGTTTATGTAGATGGTATTATTGTGACAGGAGATGATACTCAAGGATTCAGATAGCCAAGAAGTTCCTAGGTAAAGAGTTTGTGACCAAGGATCTTGGCAATCTCCACTACTTCCTAAGATTAGAGTTTGCCAGGAATCATCGAGGTCTAGTGATGACCCAGAGAAAGTTTGTCATGGACCTCCTTTCTGAGACAAGCATGACTGGATGCAAGCCTGCTACGATGCCTATGGATCCAAGTATGAAATTGTACGATGAGGATATTGAAGAAGTTGATAGCAGGAGGTACAAAGAACTAGTTGGGAAGCTTCTATATGTTACTATCACCAGGCCAGATATTATGTTTGCAGTAAGCAAGGTCAGCCAATTCATGGAGCAGCCCAGAAAGGCACATATGGATGCTATCCACATGATTTTGAGATATCTGAAGAATTCACCTGGTTCGGGACTCTTATTCAGTAGGAATACATCCTTGGAGGTAACAGCTTGTGCAAACTCTGACTATGTAGGATGCCCCACAAGCAGAAATTCTACTTCAAGATTTGCAGTCTTTGTTGGACACTCTCTTGTCTCATGGAAAAGCAAGAAGCAGACTGTAGTTGCTAGATCAATTGCAGAATCTGAGTACAAAGCTATGGCCCAAGGGAGTGATGAGATGATGTGGGTTAGATCGGTGTTGACTGATCTTACCATAGAAGTTCCTCTTCCTATACAACTCTTATGTGATAATCAACCTGCATTATTTATTGCAAATAATCTTGCATTCCATGAATGAACAAAACATATTGAGGTGGTCTGCCATTACACTCGAGACTTGATACAGAAAGGACTCATATCTACTTCTCATGTGTCCACTGGAGATCAGATGACAGATATCTTCACCAAGGCGCTATCTCGAAGTCCTTTCCAGAAGTGTTCTTCCAAGCTGAGCATGATAGATATATATGCTCCAGCTTGAGGGGGAGTGTTAAGATAAATCTCGTGTTATGTCCTTTTTATGTAATTTCAATTTCTCTGAGTACTTTTGTAATTAACCCAAGGGCTATTCTCCTATATAAGAGAGTCCTCGGGTACGTCTAATGCATCGATTCATTCTCTCCTATGTATTATTTATATATCAATGAAATAATTGTTTATAATGCCAAATCTTTCAATAGAATAACATGATTGTCTGTTTCTAGTAAAACTCTGCAAAAGTTAGTCATATTTTCTAGTATTATATATGAATACAATATTGTAATCATTTATTTATAGTTGCTTCTAGAAAATTACCGTACGAAAGTATTGGCACAATTATATTACAAAAGAGAGAGGGATATAATTGATGCTGTAGAAGTTAAGAAGGGTACAAGTGATAAAATCACTAATATTTCCTTATTTAATATTTTATTTTTTGAAAATTTACCAAGCCATCAAAAATGGATCAATCTGGATCACCTCGGGCGGACCAACCGGGTCAACCCAGTCCGACCTGGTTTTGTATTTTCCTTTTTAAAGAAAATCAATTACATGGAACTGGTCGAATCAACTGGGTCGGGGTCGGTTCCCGATCCCACCGATCCCACCGACCGGTCCGATCTAGTTTTTTAAACCCTGGATAGGATGCCTTCCAATCAGTCAACTTCTTTCCAATTTCTCAACAACTGGTAACCAATCCACTTGTCTAACTTTTCCACACATCAGTGGCATGCCAAGTTAATTGATCGGTAGACTCTTCCATGTTGTATCCAGAATCACCGCACATGCCAACACTTCCTCCGGGGCAAGGTTAAATGGGATAAAGGCCGACTTAGCGCCATTAACCTTCGACACCGACAACTAGCCAAAAATAACCAGAACTGGCATGATCCCCCTACCTTCCGAAGCACCATCCTAAATGAAAAAAAATGGTATCATCTGCATATTGTAGAACTGGAATGAAGATATCCTCCCTTGTGCAGCCCCTGAAAAAAACCCTAGCCTGGGTCAGCCCTGACATGATCGTCAAACCATCTGCCACAAGCACGAATAACTGTGGGGCCAAAGGGCATCCTTCCCGCATTTTTCTCTGTGGCTGAAAGAAACCTCCTTCCTGCTTCCCATTAACAAGTACCGAGAACAATGCCATTGTGATGCACCTCTTCATCCAGTTAATCCATTTGTCTGGGAACCCTCTTCTAACCAGCAATGCCCAGATAAACTTCTAACTCATGCAGTCATAGGCCTTGGAAAAATCTACCTTCCAGACGAATACAACGACCCCTCGTCTCTTCCAGTCCGAAACTATTTCCAAAGCCAAAACCACTCCCTCAAGTAGTTGTCTACCCGAGATGAAAGCCGACAGAGTTGGCGGCACTAGATCATCCAGTACTACCTTGAGCATGTTCGCCAATACCTATGCCACAATGAGGTAGATGGCATTAGATAACAATATAGGCCTAAAATCACCTACATGCTCCGCCCCCTCTTTTTTCGGAAGCAAGAATACAAGGGGTCTGTTAAGCTTCTCAAGGCCCATGTTCACATCTTTGAACTCCAACAACAGCTCCATGACATCATCCTCAAACGTATCCCAAAATTCTCTATACAAAAGAACCAGAAGACCATCTGCGCCCCAACATCCATCTGCAATAGATCGAAGTCTGCTCGACGCATTTCTGCCTTCGAAAACTCCGACACCAATGCCATTTGTTGCTCCGACCTCGACGATTTGGCACCTCTACCACCCCATCTCATACCGATAGGTAGCATCCTCATGTTAAACTCCTGAAAGTGCTCAACAATTGCCGTGCCAATCACCCCATCCCCCCCGATCCTTCTTCATCCACCTGAAGGTTATGAATTAGGTTTCTCCTCCTCCTCATGAAAGAATATGGTATTCACATACCCTTCCTTGACCCATTTCTACTTAGATCTTTGACACCACTCCACTTCCTTCTGCTTGTCATCTTCAGCCACAACCTTAAGCTGCTCCTCACGAGCTAGTAGCTCTTCCAGAGCGAGGGCCTGTTCACCCTCCACCTCGTCCAGCCTAGAAATCTCCTCCACAACCACCTCTTTACCCTCAACATGGCCCATGCTTATCTCCTTATGTTTCATCGACAACTTCCTCAAACCTGCAATCTTCTGAGCCATACTCCGACGGTTGAACCCTCCACTTGCACGGGTCTCCATAACCCAAACACTTTTTCCTGAAACCCCTCATCCAACAGCCAAGCCTTCTCGAATCTAAACATAGATATTGGGGTCAACCCCTCCCCCGACTCCCAACAGATCGGGGTATGATCTGATCGCGATCTGGGGAGCATACGTACCGACAACCCTAAAGTCT
This sequence comes from Ottelia alismoides, assembly GCA_037367405.1. Taxonomy (NCBI): domain Eukaryota; kingdom Viridiplantae; phylum Streptophyta; class Magnoliopsida; order Alismatales; family Hydrocharitaceae; genus Ottelia; species Ottelia alismoides. The sequence continues at coordinate 631,789 of JAZKJV010007774.1, read as the reverse complement.
CCAACATCTCCACAGATGCTAGGAGCTGATCCAGATGGGATCTCGAAGAGCTGTTATGCCAAGTGAACCTCCCATTCATAGCATTCAATACCTCCCCCCCCCCCAGCTTTCCAACAAACTCCCTAAAGATCTTCGATCCCTAATCTTGACCCCCACGATCACCAGGGCGATCCGAGGCTAGCAACATCACATTGAAATCTCCACCGATAAGCCACGCAACATCAGGAAACTCTCTCCTGGACAACCTCAGTTCATCCAACAAAACATGATCTCATCGCCAGATGAGCCGCACGCCGAGCTCAGTAACAACCTCCAAGCTCTCGGCCTTTGCACTAATAAAATCGAAACCGATCTGGAGGCCAGCGTTCCCCAACTTCCACCAACAGATCTCAGTCCCAGGCCAACACCACCCCTCCAACACTTACCACGACTGGGACCGCTCAGAAATATGAGAGCCTATGATAACCCAGCGACCGCTAAAGAAAAGAGTCCCAGTTAAAAATCTTCGAATCCTGCAACATAACCACATCAGCAAGCCATGATCGCAACAACTCTCCAACTGATCGTCTCTTCTCTGCTTCCCCCAAACCACTGACATTCCAGCTAACAACCTTCATGATAATCCACTCGGAGGGTTTTTGGCGGGGATGACTACCTTGAGACATTCTGTAACCCGCACATGAATGTCAACCGCAGAATCCTTTAGAACTTCAAAAACCACATCTACCACGGATGGTTCAAGCACATCAGCCCCCACAGGTGAGTCCTCTGCCGTCGCCACAAAACCCAGATTTTGAAAATCTCCCCACCATTGCAGAACCCATAAAATAATCCAGATTTTGAAAACCCCAGAAATTACGCCTTTAGTCCACCTCTTCAGTTCATCTTCCAAAACGGCTCCTCCAATCTTGCCTCTTGATTTTCTCTATTGTTTCTCCCATTGGAGGAGGAAGTACTTCTCCCAGAAAAACACTCATAAACCCTATACCCATATGAATAGAGACTAACCTTCCAACAATGCAAAAGCAACCCCATCCGAATAGGTCTAGTGTTGTTGTAATCCTCATGCAGTACGTGAGACCTTACGATGACAATCCCACGCATAAACAAATAGATTCCCCTTCATACTCCTTTGACATGTGATCGATTCTCCTACAAGTAAACCATCATATTTGCCTCGAGGATGACGGCCAAATGTGACGTCGATGGCACCTTTTTTAAAGCTTCCATGAACTATCTGTTGGGAGAAAATATGAAATTGTTTATTCTTGGGAACCCTAGGCTCTCTTATACAGAGGAGAGACCTATGGATAAATTACATAGAGTAGACATAAAGAAATAGGATAACATAAAGGGTACATAAGAATATAGAAATATCTCTACACTCCCCCTTTAGATGGAGCATAGATATCAATCATGCTCAGTTTGGATGAACACTTCTGAAATGATGCCTTGAGTAATGCCTTGGTAAAGATGTCTGTTGTTTGCTCTCCTGAGCTGACATGAGAGGTGGAATCAGACCCTTCTGGATCATATCTCTAGTATAATGACAATCCACCACAATATGCTTTGTTCTTTCATGGAATGCAGGATTATTTGCAATGAATAGAGCAGCGTGATTATCACATTGTAGCTGCATGGGAAGAGAAACATCAATGTGCAAATCTACTAACAATGCTCTAACCACATCATTTCTGTGCTTGCTTGAGCCATAGCCTTGTATTCAGATTCATCACTTGATGTAGCCACCACCGTATGCTTCTTGTTTTTCCAAGAGACGATAGAATCGCCAACGAACCCAACAAAGCCTGAAGTAGACTTTCCATCCTTGGGACATCCTGCATAGTCTGCATCAACACATGCAGACACAGAAAGAGTTGCTCCTTTTCTAAATAATAATCCTGCACCTGGAGAAGATTTCAAAGATTTCAAGATCATGTATATAGCATCCAGTGAACCTGTCGGGGCTGCTCCATGAACTGACTCACCCGACTCACTGCAAAGGAAATATTAGGTCTAGTAGTAGTGATATAGAGGAGCTTTCCCACCATCTCTCTATATCTTCTACTGTCAACTTCATCTGTATAATCACCAAATAATTTCATACTAGGATCCATTGGGGTACTAGATGGTCGGCACCCAATCATACATGTCTCAACCAGCAAGTCTGTAACATATTTCCTTTGGGTCATCATAAGACCCTGCGCATTCCTAGCAAAATTCCAGCCCTAAGAGGTATCTTAGGGTACCAAGGTCTTTGGTAACAAAATGACAACCCCGAAATTCCTTTGCCATCTTGACCCCTTGCACATCATCCCCTGTAAAAAGTATGTCATCCACATAGACCATAATGACAACGGTACCTCTAGATGTTTTCTGCACAAAGAGTGAACGGTTTGTATTTTGACCTCTTGAACCCTTGTCTCTCAATCAGATCCGAGAGCTTCTAAAACCACACCCTTGGACTTTACTTAAGGCCATATATTGCCTTATGGAGTCTATACACCTGGTGACACTCCCCCTTAGCAACAAACCCAGGAGGTTGATGCATGTAAACTTCCTCCTGTAGATCTCCATATTAAAAGACATTTTTAATATCCAGCTGAAATAAAGGCCAATCACGTACCACAACTGTAAGGAGGACACAGAGAGTAAAGTGACGTGCCACTAGAGAAAATGTGTCCAGGTAATGCACACCATAGGTCTGAGTAAATCCCCGTGCTACCAATCTGGCCTTGTATCGGTCAAGGCTTCCATCTGCGTGATATTTAATAGTAAACACCCACTTGCAGCCTACAATAGATGCCCCAGTCGATGGGGGTACCAACTCCAGGTACTACGTGATTGCAGCGCGGCTATTTCTTCCTCCATAGCCAAGCACCAACGACTATCCTTCAATGCCTCCTGATAATTCCGTGGAATGTCCAAGGTAAATAGAGCCAAAGCAAATCTCCAATAGTCCCCAGTTAGACGATGAAAAGAGACGTGAGAAGCAAGAGGGTAAGAAGAGCAAGACTGCTTCTGATTCCGAACCACAATGGGTACATCCAGATCATTGGGAACATCCTCCATATGTGGGCCCATCCTCCTGCGATGATTCCTACACAGATATATCTCCAAACCCAACGTTAGAAGCCAAGTTATCATAAACAAACCTGGGGCATCGTGAAGGATGGACCATGACCATGAGCAGAAGCAGTCCGACGTGTATAAGATTTTGGAAACGATGGGATAATAGGGGCATGCGACTGGGTAGTAGGAGGTGGTGGAGGTAGTGGTGGAGGAGGTGGTGGATGTTGACTCATGGGAGGGGGTGGCACGTAAACCCCATCATCTAAGTCTGACGAAATCAACCAGTCACATGTAGGAGAGAAATACATTACAAACTCAAAAAAGGTGACATCCGTACTGATATAGTGTTTTCTGCGCAAAGGATCATCACATCGGTAGCCCTTCTAGGTCCTCGAGTAACCAATAAATACACATTTGACAGCTCTAGGAGAGAGCTTGTCAAGACCTGGACTCAACTGGTGGACAAACGCAATAGAGCCAAATACTCGAGGAGTGACGGAGATCAATTCCTTCTCAGGGAAAGCTATAGAGTAAGGAATTTTCTCACCCAAGACAGACGATGGCATGCGATTTACCAAATAGCATGATGTAAGAATGGCATCACCCCAGAATGAATGTGGGGCACTACTCTGGATGAGAAGAGTCCGAGTGACATCAAGCAAATGACGATGCTTTCTCTCTGCAACACCATTCTGTTGAGAAGTGTAAGGACAAGATATTTGATGAATAATCCCGCGAGACGAAATAAAATGGGATGAAGTCCGAGAACAGAATTCCAAAGCATTATCACACAAATTTCACAGAGGTAGAGAAAATATTTTGCACTTCATTGATAAAATTTTGATGACATCCCCAGCTTCAGATTTATTCTTCAACAGACCCAAGATAAACGAGAAAAATCGTCCATAGCAACAAGATAGAAACGATGTCCCTGATGATCAAGTACACGACTCGGACCCCAAATGTTAACATGAAATAATTTAAAAAGAGAGCTACTGCTCCGAGTCTGGCGACTAGGAAAAACAGAGCAATGATGCTTTCCCAACTGACAAGCTTCGCATTGGAAAGAAGACCCTGGAGAAATCTAAGGCAACATATGACACATCTTCTGAAGAGGGAGGTGACCAAACCGGAGGTGTCAGGTATAAGGAGAAACATGTCTTGTTGCCTGAGAGGATATACCAGCATATGGAGTTCGGACAAGACGATATAGACCACCATGCTTACGGCCACATCCAATCACTTTGCCCGTAAGGATGTCCTAAAAAACAAGAGACGATGGGTTAAAAGTAGCTCGACAGTGCAAATCCTTCGTAATCTGACTAATGGATAATAAATTCATAGAGAAATCAAGGGCATATAACACATTCTGCAGACGCGTTGAAGGTGCCAAACAAATCTCCCCCTGTCCAGTAATTGGAGAATGGGTCCCGTCTGCAATAACAATAGTTCTTCCTAGTGGAACCTGTCTATAGGTTGTAAGTTGATCTCTCTCTCCATATAAATGGTGTGTAGCACCATAATCCATAATCCAATCAGTAATCTTGGAGCCGTGACAAGATGTAAGAGTAAAAGCACTACCTGAGGTACTAGCTGTGGCAGACGTACTAGCCGATGCAGAGGCAGCAACATCTGAGTGACCTCCAGAAGATGAAGAAGAAGAAGCAGGTGGCATGATATCCCGCAGTCTAGCCACAAAGCCATCAAATCACTGATCAGAAGTAGGAGCAACTGGTGAATCAACCAGCTCTGCAACCCGTGCTGAAGCCGGAAAGCCATGCTTGAAGTAGCATGTGTCCTTAGTATGTCATGGACGATGACAGTAACTACATGGCAGACGAATGCAACCTCCTCTATCATGAGGTCTGCATCCACGAGAGAATGAAGAGCCTCCTCGACCTCGAGAGGCTGCCATGGCAGAAGAGGACTGACAAGTAGCTATAGATGGAACAGTAATCCTTCTAAGCATGCGATACGCTTCCTTCATTGGAGGAATGGTGGCATCTGCAAGAATCTAGGAGCGAGCAACATCATACTCTGAGTCAAGGGCTGCTAGGAATACACCAACCATGGTAGCATTCCTGTATGTCTTCTGCTGCTCTGGAGTTGCCGTGAGAGGCATGAAAATATGGAGCTTTTCAAACATTCCTCGTAAAGATGTATATAATGAGTGCAGAGGACAGTCGTTCTGCCTGATAGTGAATATGTGATGTTATAGTAGAAGGATCTCCGTTTCATTCCTCGCTTGAGAATATGTTGCTGCGAGGATATCCTACATCGCCTTAGCGGTAAGCATATGTAGCACATCATTGGCGATCTCAATCGTTAATGTACCAGAGAGCCAAACTTTGGCATAAGTATCGTCTGCCTCCCATGAGGCATTTACTCCAATCTTCTCCAATGGCTCATCCTCAGTAAGAATATTTTTCTTACCACTTAACTTCATTAGGCTCATAAACTGCATAGCCCAGAGCTCGTAATTTGTTCCGTCATTTTGATTATAGGCATCGGACCTCTGAATGCGCCTGTAGAGGGAACATCAACCTCACTATCCGACATGATACCGATGGAAAACGACTGGGAATGGTAGACTTGCGAAGATTATTATCTACATTGACATGTGAGGATTTGGTTGCACATGTAGACTCAAAATGCAACCAACCCCATCAACGAGGAGAGACCCGCGTGAGGAAGAGCTGTAGAAGCACGCAGGAACGTGCGACCTGTGCACTCAGGGGAATGTTGGAGCCCGCAACAGACCGCACGCATGTGCGTGCGATACGGGAGAAGGGCACAGGTCACGCGCGATAGAGGCCTGGCGATAGGGGAGGGGCTTCGCGAGGGCTTTTAGGCCGCACCGCGTAAGGTCCTGGCGACTGGTGAGGAGCCGCGTGAGTTCCTGTGGACCGCGGGGAGGGTTGGGCGGCACAGGCGACGTGAGCGGGAGTCACGGGCAACACGGGCGGCATGAGGGCTTGGAGGTGGGGCTAGGGTTAGGGCACGAGAGCTCTGGTCGAGGACCGTCGCTCTGATACCATGTTGGGAGAAAATACGAGATTGTTTATTCCTGGGAACCCTAGGCTCTCTTATATAGAGAGATCAATGGGTAAATTACATAGAGTAGACATAAAGAAATAGGATAGCAGAAATGGTACATAAGAATATAGAAATATCTGTACACTATCTAGTTATTCAACTCGAGCGGTTCCTCGCTATCATTTAGCGATTGATCGGTCACCAAGGCCATACCTCTTCCCTTCTGCCATTGCATCTTTGACCCCGAGGGGATGCATGTCCTCAACCTCATTTGATTGAGGCAATTAAAAGATATACGAAATCTCATTCTTACTAAAACTTGGGAGATTTTACTTGTCTAGAAAGATAACAACTTTGTTGGTCGATACCCTCTGATTCTTTTATTGAAAGAGGACAGCTTTGGTTGTTGCATTAGGACCATAAGCAATCCATTTTTTATCTCATTGTTGAGCTGAATTGAAGAGTTGCTTATATTCAGAGAATGTCACTATTGTCTATTTAAAAAATATATTTGTAATAGAAATTGAATGTTGATGACTATGTTTCAACAGATTTTTATAGCTAGGAATTAGTTCATATACTTTGTACAAAGGTTCGAAATCTCGATTTCGATTTCGTTTCGGTCCCCTCCAAAACCGAAATTTCGGTGAAATTTTGGGAAATTTCGACCGTTTCGGTGGAAATGTCGAAAATGACTCAAAAAAGCCATTTTTCGATGATTTTTTTGAAAATTAAGATCTTCTAAGTTATTACAACAATAAATAGCTTACAAACACACACTTATATCACACATATTGCTTATATATGCCCCTTAGATCGCACATATCGGTCATATCGGTCATATCGATGTTAATGTTGATTCTTGACTGATATGTACTGGAAATTAATATCATCCAATCCAAGATCTTAAAACAGCATCTTACAAATGCACACTTATATCACACACATCTCTCATCCATGCGCCTTATATCACACCATATCGGTCATATCAGACATTGACATATTGTTGAGCAGTCTGATAGATACTGGAAATGGAAATCAAAATAACTAAGTTAACAACACTTAGAAGACATCTTTTGTTCATAAAAATAGAAAAGATTTTTTTATGTAAAAATGTAGATAATGATTAATTAAACAATTTTTGGTTCATATAAATAACCGTCACAGACAAAGTTCGAATGAATTACAGAATTAATTACATACTTACAATAAAGATGCATCTATTTACGAAGATAAATGACAACCAAATGAAAGGAACAAGCTATATCAAATATATAGAAGCTATAGAGTTTTTTCATCTCCATTGCTTAAACCCAAAGGGGAAGAAGCTCCCCAAGTTGAATAATCGATGTATGTACCCTCTTATCTCAACATACCATGTATCCATCAATTTCAACCGAAATGGGTCGATATGTCGAAGTATCACCGAAATTTCGGTCGAAATCTAGGGAATTTTGTACTGAGATCCATGAATTTCAATCGAAATGGGTCGAAATGGATCGAAATGTCGAAATATCACCGAAATTTCGGTCGAAATCCAGAAAATCGATATTATAGGAGTTTCGATACCCATGACCTCTCGAAACCGAAATTTCGGCGAAATTTCGCGAAATTGAAATTTCGCGAAATTTCATTCCATGCTATCCAAGAAACAAAATGGGTTACAGAGAAAGCAAGAGAGATCGAGAAGACATACTTTACCGGTATTCATGTAAAGATAAGCGCAGAAATGTTGTTGGAACAGTTGTTCATATGGATTTGAGAGATTGTGTGGTTGAGGTGCAACGATTCAGGGATAAGATTATTTTGCTAAAAGTGGTACTCAAAGAAGACATTCTAAATATCATCTCAGTTTATGCACCATGAATTGGTTTAGACGAAAAGATTAAACAAGCTTTTTGGGAGGGTATGGATAAGACTATGCAAGGAATCCCACAAAAAGAGATGTTTGCTTAGGTGGAGATCTTAATGGACATGTGGGAAAGGACTCTTCAGGGTAAGCAAGTGTTCATGAAGGACATGGCTTCGGGGATAGAAATGAAGAGGGAAAAACCATTCTAGATTTTGCAACGGCTTATGATCTTTTCATAGCGAACACTCTCTTCAAGAAGAGGGAGGAGAATTTAATTACTTATAAGAGTGGTTCGACTATAACACATATAGAGTACTTTGTAATGAGAAGAGATCACTTATGTTACAAAGATGGCAAAGTAATCCTGGGAAAGAGTTTGACCATCAAACATCACATGTTAGTCATGTATATGAATATAAAAGGGTTGGTAAAGAAAAGAAGGATTTCAAAGATTACTAGAACTAGATGGTGGAATCTTCAATTGAAGCAATCAAGTTTCAGGGAGAAGGTTTTAGAAGACTTATCTTGGGATTGTAATAGAAATGCAACCGAGATGTGGGAGGCGGTAGCATCTTGCATCCGAAGAGTAGCCAAAGAGATGCTAGGCAAGTCAAAAGGAGGAGCTATAGGCCAAAAAGTACCGTGATGGTGGAGTGGAAGGGTGCAAGAGAAGCTCCAAATTAAAGGAGCATACTTTAGGCATATGTACAAGGATAGAACAGATGAAACTGTCACAAACTACAAAATATCGAAGAAGGAAGCAAAGAAGGTTGTAAGCAAGGATAAGTCAAAAACTTATGATGTTTTGTACAGAAATGTCGACTCTAAGGAGGATCAGAAGGATATATTCAGGTTGGCTAAAGCAAGAGAAAGAAAGACCAAAGGCCTTTCTCAAGTGAGATGCATTAAGGATGAGGAAGGTCACGTGCTTGTTACTCAGAAGGATATAGAGACTACATAGAAGTAGTACTTCCATAAGCTTTTCATTAGGGAAGGAAATAGAGAAACCACTTTAAGAGATCTAGCTAATAGTGAAAGTTGCTTGAATCATGCAAGCTATAGTCGAATACAAAGGAAGGAAGTAGAGGAGGATTTGAAGGGTATGAGACCTGGAAAAGGTGTAGGACATGATGATATTTATATAGAAGTTTGGAGAATTTTAGGTAAACGTGGTTTGACTTGGCTTACAAATTTATTCAAATATTATTTGGTGAGCAAGAAAATGCATGAAGATTGGAGAAGAAGCATTGTGGTGTTTCTTTGTAAGAATAAAGGAGGCACTCAAAATTGTTTAAATTATAGATGTATCAAGCTGATGAGTTACACTATGAAAATTTGGGAATGTGTGATGGAAAGAAGATTGAGGCAAGTTTCCAAAGTAAAAGAAAATCAACTCAGATTCATACCAGGTCGCTCAACTATTGAAGCCATCGACTTACTGAGAACAATGGAGTTTTATAGAGCTAAAAGGAAGAACCTCCATGTGACTTTTAATGATTTGGAGAAGGCTTGTGATTCTATCCCCTAAGAGATAATGTGGAGAGTTTTGGAGAAGAGATAAGTACATGTCCTATGCATTAACCTCATAAAAGATATGTATGGTAAGGCTTCATCTTGTGTAAGGATATAGTCTGGGAAGACTGACTATTTTGACAACATTAGTATGCATCAAGGTTCAACTTTGAGTCCATTCCTTTTTACTTTTAGTATGGACGAGTAAACAAGTCACGTTTAGGATGAGATACCTCGGTGCATGTTATTCGTTGATGATTTTGTATTTTGATTGAAGAGACAAGAGATGGAGTAAATGAGAAGCTTGAGGTATGGAGACATGTATTGAGGCTAAAACATTTCGTGTAAGTAGGGCTAAGACTAAATATATGAAGTGCACTTTTGATGGAAGCAATGGTGAAGGAATCGTGGTGAAGATTGGTGATGATAACATTCAAAAGAGGGACTCTTAGATACTGAGATCTATTTTGTAACATGATGGAGAAATTGATGGAATGTTACTAATAGAATAAAAGCATGTTGGCTAACGAAGGGCCTCTATTGTTCTATGTGATAAGAAATTCCTTTGAAAATCAAATGAAAGTTTTACAAAGCAGTCGTGAGACCTATTATGCTCTATGGATCAGAATGTTGGCCTGTGAACCATAGAGATGTGCAGAGAATGGTAGTAGTAGAGATGAAAATGCTAAGGTGGATTTGTGGACACATGTAAAGATCGGATTCGGAATGATGCAATCAGAAGGAAAGTTGGTGTAGCTCCGATCGAGGTTAAGATGCAAGAAAACCGTTTAAGGTGGTTTGGCCATTTGCAAAGGAGGTCAACTGATGCACTAGTGAGATGTGAGTTTTATGATGTTGAGCTAGCTATGAGAGGGTGAGAAAGGCCCAAGAGGTGTTAAAATGAGACTATACGAAGGGATCTTAGTTTTTTTTATCTAAGCCCGAGAATGACCCAAGATAGATCTGAATGGAAGTAAAAAATCCATGTAGCTGATCCTACTTAATGTGGGAAAAGGCTTTGTTATTTTTGTAGGCTTAATTTGAGGAATTTTAAAAAAATGCATCAATATTTAGTGACAAATATGTAATTGATATTTTCATGACATTTATAACCGATTAATCCCACTTTTACTTAATGGAAGTTTTGTAGAAAAGGAATATAAGGTTATATCTTTTTATTTTTGGTATTCTTACCTCTATTATTTCATCATATATTGTACTGACATATAGTTTATATTAGTTAAATAACATACAATTTTATTGGCATATATTTAATTGTAGTTTTATGCATATTATGTAGAACCTAAGGCTTATGCCTCGCGTCAATGACAGATCCACCTCACATTTTCTAAAACCTTGCACGTATGGAAGAGCATTAGATCGGGCCCTTTTGAGTCCAAGGTGATCCGACCCAAGGCACAATAGAATTAATGGGTCACGGGCCAGGCCAAGGCTCAAATTTTTTTCTCATGCTCAGACTATAACAGGGCCCGACCTGATTAATATGGGCTCGGGTTCGGGTTCGAATCGGTTCAATAAAAAATTGGGTGAGAGCATGAAGAAGAAAAATGGGTGAATGAAGGTACTTTTGCTATTGATGGAATAATAAGGATAAATGTATATACGAGGATTATTGGTATTTAAAGCATTGATTCAAAACTAACAATTTACAAATAAAATAGAGTTTATTATACAAGATACACATAGGAGAAACAATGAGAGAAGTGATACTCATCATGTTTTGAGAAAACTGGTGTTGCAATGAAGATAATGAGAAAAGCTTAACCATGAGTTTGTTCTAAGAGAAGAGAGTGGATAACTATGTGTACTTAAGAAGTAAAGAATGATGACAATATACAAAACTACACTAATAATAATTTGGGATTATGATTATTACATGGAACATCTTATCGGGCCTTTATCGGATCAGGTTTATGGGGTAATATGGGTTTGGGTCGGGATCGGCCCTAGCCCAGCCCATCGAATTAATGGACCAAATTTTCAAACTGAGTCTAGTCTGATATAAAGTGGGCCGAGTTTTAGGCCAGGCTTGTGGGTCAAGCCAGTAGGCGTGGTCGGCCCAACCCAATGCCCATTCCTACTTGCATGTACTCAAGACTGACCAATGTTTCCTCCCATCACTTCTCCCTTTCTCCTCTCGACATGGAGCCCCCACCTGCTTCCCCCACCCTTTAAGTCTTCTTATCCCCTCCACCGCCCCTGTCGATCTCTTTATCATTTACCCAGTCGCTCTATCATTATCCCTCCTTTTGGTAACAAGTAGGTTCAATGGTAGATTCATGTGCATGTATGTTATTTTCTTTTAACGGAGAGGGGATCACACCCACAATGTACACAATGTACACCCAAAGTTTCATTGATCATGTAATAAAGTTACATCAAACATATAGGTTCGTAACAAGAATCACTATGTTTTTCACATAGAACCTCTCATTATAGAAAATCACATCATGTCTTGCCAACCACAGGTCCCACACAAATACAAATGGTTTGGCAAGTTCCCATCTAAAGTGGTACACCTCCTGGACAAGAGGCATCCATCATCCAATCAAGGTCGGCTTCCCTCCAATTCTCTTTCAAAACATTGCACTAGAAAAATAAATGCCCCACATTTTTGTGATCGCATAAGCACAATGAGTAGTTAAAAACCTTTCCATGGGTGATCCACACCTTAAATATCTTTTCATCCCCTGTATCTTACAAATCACCAACATAAAAATCATTACTCTCAGCAGAGCTTTTACCCAGACCACTTACACAAGACAGAGAACGATAAAAGACATGTAAATTGAAAAAAATGGCCATATGCGACAAAGACTTGGTATGAGATACTTCACTAGACCAGGAACGTGAGACCAAAAACCATATCTGTTAAGGCAATGTGGTCACCAGATGCAGTCACTTTAATGAGGGCAAGTTGCAATGACAAGGCTACAGTAAAGGATGCCTCTACAAGAAGTCAAAGCTACAGTGTCATCATGACAACGAGGAGTCACGGTGCAAAACGAGCAACGGAGGGGAAGCCACAGCATCTATGCGGTGGAGATATACCAATACACCCCCACTCCAATGAAGAAAGAAAAGAGAGTTGAGCATGAAGGAAAGAGGCCATTGGCTAGGATCAATTCCAAGGAAAGAGACCATTGGCTAGGATCAATCCCCTAGTAGCATGTCCAAGAAAGTACAATGTATATAATGAAGAAACTTCGTGTGTCTATAATAGGTACATTAAAGAAGTACATAGAAGCCCCTGATTCCATGAACATATGTAAATTACTTATATGGAAAATTGCACATTTATTTCATTTCAAATGCATATGATTAGTATATAACAGTAGAAACAAACCTGCAATATGTGGAGTTGATCCGAGTTATCAACACTTAAAACCCCTTTGCAGCGATAAATATCCATGTTGGACTTCCCCTCCCAGAGAAGCTCATCAAGCCATGCATGAACCTGGGTTATTGGGTGCATGAAAAGAACCCTACCTAAATTAGTAACTATTGAACTATAACAAAGAAGATTCCAACATATATTAAAAGCATAAATGAAAACAGATCAAATGTGGTCAGTTTAGATGTATCTATGACAAGAAATTAATTTAAAGTGAAAATGGGAAGGGCTTAATTTTTTTGCAATTACAAAAAATATGTTCTAGTGGTAGTACAGTGTGTCTAGCACACAAAAGACCATGATTCAAATCCCACTCTTGCATGGGTTGCATTAGGTAGTCGACGGCCAGCGTAAAAAATAGTCGAATCTTTCAACATGGATTTGAGCAAGAATCCATGTAGCCGACATTACTTATAGTGGGAGAAGGCTTAGTACATTTTTAGTACAAAAAATATGTTCTAGTCACGTAGTTTCTTTTTTGAGAAATGATGGAATGAACCTCCAATAGAAATCCATCCAATTATAAATTATAACAAAAATTACAAGAATCACGTTTCAAAGAGAGACTCGGCATGCTCAATTATATTGTTCCCTATAAAATCTCCTCTCCTTGAAAATAGTAGCGTTCCTGGCCAACCAAATGGCCCATTTATGAGCACACATCCCGACCCAGTCCTCAGCCGAAGCCATCCAATTTCCGCTTATCAAGTTCAAGGAGTCCACATCAGCCCACTGGATCTGAAGGATCGCATCAGCTTGCCAGCCCTCCCTTGAGCCAGCACACCTAAAGAAAAGGTGGTCAATGTCTTCTACCGCTTCTCTACATCTCCTCCAAAGCCCCATCACATCCACAAAAAATCTAGCTCCTCCTAGCCCATGTCATAATTTGTCCTCTTCTCATTAGCCATAAGAACACCTTAATCCTTAAGGGATCTTGATCCCCATAATCTTGCATAATCATGAGATACCTCATCAGATATCGAATCAGCATTGACAGATGTAACCTTGTTGAGATATTAGTTATCTTTCTTATTGTTTTCATATTATCAATTTCTTTTGTCTTCATCTTGTAATGCCCAACAGGTTTCTCTCATATATAAGAGAACCCTAGGGCCTCTGAATAATGCAATTCATTCTTCTATTTCTACATGGTATTGGAGCGACGGTCCTGACCGTAGTTCCTGTATCCCACCCAAGCCATAACCCTACCCGCCGGCCTCCGCCAACCCGGCCGCCTCCCTCCCCCTCCCCCCTGACCACCATGGGGCCCAGCAACCCCTAAAAACAGGTCCCAGGCTCTCTCCCCCCACCTCTGCGCTCCTCCATGCATCTCTGCGGTTCAAATTGCAGTCTGAACGGTTTGATTTTGACCAGAAAACGTGATTCCATACCTATAAATCGTGTTTTTCGCCCTAGCGTGCACCGAAGATTGACGAGGATAGTTGTATGAGTTTACACGTATAACTAATCATCCATATGATCGTATAAACCCATTCATATCGGTCTACTCCCCGGTCGAGTTCCATTGTTCAGTCGTTTTACCATCATGTAAGAAAACAAGGGAGATATATTTTCTTCGTCTGGTGTCTTCAAAGGCATGGCTCCCATCACAAAGATGGATGGGACCAACTATGAATTGAAGTCATTGCAGTTTCTCACCCTCATGCAGTGCAAAAACAAGGAGCACATCTTGACAGATCTAGAACCAACAGATAAGGTTGGGGCCAATGCTTCTTGGAAGCAAGATGACGCGTATGCGCGTGTTTGGATGTGTAGTATCTCACCACAGAGATAGAAAATGATATTCTGAATCAGCCAACCGCCAAAGTGATGTGTGACACTTTGGCATCCACCTATGCTCAAGCGAAGAATGAGACCAAGATTCTTCAACTACAGTTCGATATCTACAAGGCCAAGCAGAATGGTCATCCTCTGCACGTGTACTATCCTTTGTTCCGTGGCATGTTCAAGAATCTTCATAGCTACATGCATATTACAACATCTACGGAGCAGTCGAAGGCATATAGGAAATCCACGATGGTTGGAGTTTTCATGATCGGACTTGATACAGAGTATGATGCAGCGTGTACACAGCTTCTCATCGGAGCTACCATACCTCCCATGGAGGAAGCCTATAGCCGTATCAGTAGATTATCATGCCTTCTACGACCATTCCTCTACCCTCTTCAACGATGACCACTTCTCATGGCCGAGGAGAGATGATCCAGTCCAGATGACGTACCCCTTGTGTCAGAGGTGGTTGACGTCAGTGTGGCCCCTGCACCTATTGTCGTCGGCTAGGACTTGCAGAGGATACATGCAACCATAAGCATGGATATCATGCTTCTGGTCACGTGGTAGAACAGATTGAGTCTTTAGAGACTCTAGCTTCCCAGGCCGATCCTCGCCTGGATGATATTGTCTATCGTATTCGAGAGATCGTGATTCATGTTACAGGCACCACTACTACACATACCGCAGCCAGAGACTCTTCGAGTTCATCAGGTATCGCTTACGCTTTTACTGGTAGTAGTGGTGCATATATGACAGAGTGGATTATGCACTCTGGTGCTTCCCACCATCTGTGTGGAGATAGAAAGCATATGAAGTCCTACAGGACCATACCTCCTGGTAGATGGGTTATCAGTACTAATGGAGACCACTTACCCATTACAGGAAAAGGTGAAGTGCATTTGACGTCATCCATGCGCTTGCAGAATGTTTTATATGCGTCTGACTTTCAAATGAATTTACTTTCCATTAGTCAGATTACTAAGCCGTTTTTGACCCTTCGTCTCTTGTGTTTCAGGACATACTCAGGGACAGTAATTGGATGTGGTCATAAGCAACGAGGCTCTATAGACTGATCCAACCTCCTCATGTTGGTGTTTCTACTATACCTACCAGACCAGTCTCACCATATCTATGGTACCTTCATTTTAGACACATTTCTCTACAGAAGATGTGTCATGTTCTCCCTCAGATTTCCACAAGATCCTCCTTCCAGGGTAAGGCACCATCTTGAGAAGCATCATTGTTCCTCCTTTCCATCTCGTCAGAGTCAGAGCAGTTCTCAGTTATTTGAGCTCCTTTATTTAGATATTTAAGTTTCGAGTCATGTCCCTGATCACCAGGGACACAGTTTTTATCTGCTCACTATCGATGTTTTTTTCTAGACTTTCCCGAGTCTTTTTATTGAAGAATAAGTCCGAAGTTAGATCTGTTGTCAAATCTTTTATTAATTAGATAAAGAGTATTTTTCTGCCAATATCAAATATTCTTCGTTTTGATAATACCTTAGAGTTCTACCTAACAACTTTATGACTTTCTTAGATCTCTTGGCATTATTCACCAGACCTCATGTGCTTTTTACATCCCAGCAGAACGATATTGTCGAGCGTAAACACTGTCACTTACTTCATGTGACCAGAGCCTTATTGATACAGAGTCGTACTCCTCACGCTTATTAGGTGATGCAGTCCTCACTGCATGTTATCTAGTGAACCGCATGCCCTTCTTTGTGTTGGGAGAGAAGATTTCTTTCTTGATTACATTTCCCGAGAATGATCCTTTCTCCCTTACATCTCGTGTGTTCGGTTCAGCTACATTTGTTCATGATTTCTCTCCAGATTGTGACAAGCACTCTTACAGAGCTGTCAAGTGTGTATTTGTAGGCTACTCTCGTACCCATAAGGGGTACTGTTGCTTTGTTCCGTCTAGGTGGAAATACTTTGTCAGTGTTGACGTTACTTTCTTTGAGTATGTCTTTTCTCCTACAAGTGACAGACTAGCCCCATCAGACTCTGATGTTGAGATCTACATGCCTCCACCTCCTACTATCATACCACCACCTCCCTCTACTCCTGCTCTACGACCACCTCCACAACCACCACCACCGCCTCTACCACCACCTACACCTACTTCTGCTTAAACACATGCTCATGTGACTCCACATCCCACTGTGATTCAGTTTTTGCCACAAGTATATACTCGCAGGTGTCGCTCTGTTCCCCCTTCTCACAAGCTTGCCCATCATCCAGCATCCCTCATGTATATAATGAGCACACTGTTTCTACGGATGGCACCACTGAGTTGTCTGTACAATAGGATTCCATACAGGATGAGCAGGTGCCCTCTCAAGAGAGGAACTTACAGGTTCGGGACTTGGAATATGATCTTGATGTGTCGATTACTCTGCGAAAGCAGAGACATGTGTGTTCTACTTATCCTCTTGCAGCCCAGATTCCATTGAGCAGACCGTCGGAGGATTTCAAGAGGTTTACCTTGGCACTATCAACTGTGGAGATACCACAGACATATCAGGAGGCTCTTCAGGAAAGTCAACGGCGATTAGCCATGGAGGAGATGATCGCACTACAGTCGTGTGATACTTGGAGTATTATTTTAGCTTCAATTGGTGCATCCGTTGCGGGGTGCAAGTGGGTGTTCATCGTGAAACACCATGCAGATGGTAGTTGGATCGTTATAAGGCAAGACTGGTGGCATGTGGGTTCACCCAAACATATGTAGTAGACCAATGCCTTAAATGTCGAATTTCAATTTTAGTTCTTGGAAAGAGAAATTCGGTGGAATTTCGATGGAAATTCGGTGAAATGGCCAGAAATTAGGGAAATTATTTGAAAATCTTGTTTCTCAAATTAAGATTTCTTATATTCTTTAACTCAGTAAATGATATAAAACACACATTTTTTTGCTAATAGTAAGATTATAACATGATATGTTACATTAAATTTCCCTCCAGTCGCTCGACCATTCAAAGAAGTAGTATACTGCTACAAATCAGAACTAGATTTGGAATCAAAACTAGACGTCATTAGTTTCACCTCTTGAATACGAAGGGTGGCATGTGTAATTAGAGAAAAACATAGGCCAACAAAGAGTACTAACAAAATGATATCTTATGTAAGAAATTAAAGATCGAAATGCTAGCTTAGAACTTGTATCTAAAAAAAATACTTTCAACTTAGAAAAATATTTCATTTTAGAAATAAAATAAGACACATATACATACACAAACACAAATCTTTCTAAAATGTATGTCTAATAGATGCATTTTATAGCCTGTCATCATAAAATATATATGTTATACAAGACATAAACAAATAAACTAATACAAAGAAATTGTATATCACCGATAAGTACAATTTATATCCAACCTGATAGTTCACAATATTTAGAAAGTTGCTAACAACTTAGCACTCATACAACCATGCGTACTCCTTGTAGTTGTAGTAGACAGAAGCCGCAAGAAAACAAAGCCTTAAATTTTGGATTTTAGTTTCACCATGTTCATAAAGAGAAATTTCGCATAATTTTGGTGAAATCGTCGGAAATCTTGGAAATGGCTCTAAACTTGACTTTATCAAAAAAAACAAAAGGTTTTAATATTCTTAAGGCAATAAATAAAATAAAGATGCACATTTATTTGTAAAATAGAATTGTAAATATAATTTTGAAGTAATTTTATTGTCATAATCATCACACATGTTGATATGTAGAGCAACGTGTTGCCTAGAGTCAGAAATGAATGCTAAATTGGAAGAAAGAGCCATGATAATCACCTCATCAATAAGAATGAGGTGACACATATAATAACTACTAATCAAAATATATATATATAAAGAAAAAATAAAATTAAAGCTCTGTAGTAAAACTTGAATTTAACTCTTAAATCTTGTGTCTAATTAATCTAGTTGGTATTTAGATCTAAAATTTAGAAACTAACTAAAAAAAATCTTCAAACAATGTAAATCTCTCTAACAACTCAACACATCAACGAATAAATAAGTGAAAATTCATTAATATATGCAAATTTCGATGAAAGCGAATGACAGCTTCATTTATTTTTGTTGTTTCGTCGAAAGGGCATGCAATTTCGATGAAATTTTGTTGACAATTCGGTAATATTTTATTGAAATCCTAGAAAAAGAAATAAGGCATCGTTTTGATTTCTGTGACCTAAAGAAATGAAAATTTCAGATAAATTTGGTGGAAATTCGTTAAAATTCGAGGTCATGGAGTGGACTAACATGATACTTTTTCTCCAGTTTATAGACATTCTACTCTACGTATTCTTCTTTTAGTTGTGACACAAGATTGGCCCATTTACCAGCTTGATGTGAAGAATGCCTTCCTCTGTGGGGATCTACAGGAGGAGGTCTACATGCAGCATCCATCTGGTCTTGCTGTTGAGGGGGGTATCAAAAGGTTTGCATGCTACACAAGGCTATCTATGGCATTAAGTAGAGTCCAAGAGCGTGGTTCCAAAAGCTCTTTGACTTGATAGAGCAACAGGAGTTGTGTGATCAAATGCCGATCATTCTTTGTTTGTGCACATGACCTAGAGAGGTGTGATTGTCACTCTTGTTTACGTTGATGACATTATTGTTACATGGGGTGACGAGTAGGGCATTCAGGTTGCCAAGGACTTCCGAGGTCGATAGTTTGTGACCAAAAACCTTAGTAATTTACGTTACTTCCTCGGATTGGAGTTTGTTAGGGACCAACGACGTCTTGTGATGACTTAGAGGAAGTACGTTACAGATCTTCTCTCAGAGATTGGCATGGCAGATTGCAGACTTGTCACTACTCCTATTGACCAAAGCATGAAGCTCTATGATGATGACACTAAGGAGGTCGACAAGAGGAGGTACATGGAGCTTGTTGGCAAGCTCATATATTTGACTACTACCAGTCTCGACATATCCTTTGCTGCGAGCAAAGTGAGTCAGTTTATGGAGCAGCACAGACATGTACATATGGATGTAGTACATATGATTCTTAGGTATTTGAAGACATCACTAGGTACGAGATTTCTTTTCAGCAAAGGTACATCTCTTTCAATTACAATGTGTGCAGATGCAGATTATGTTGGGTGTCCAAGGGATAGAAAGTCTACTTCAGGCTTTACTGTGTTCATAGGGAATTCCTTTGTTTCATGGAAGAGCAAGAAACAAGCCGTGGTTGACGGATCAAGTGCTGAGTCAGAATACAAAGCCATGGCATAGGCTAGCACAGAGATGATGTGGGTCAAATCTGTTCTTATTGACCTGACTATAGATATACCTCTTCCATGCACATCCAATGTGACAACCTGGCTGCTCTTTTCATTGCCAATAACCCAGCCTTCCATGAGATGACCAAGAACAAAAAAGTGAACTGTCACTAAACTCATGACGTGATACAGAAGGGCCTTATCGCCATTACGCATGCCAGTTCCAAAGACCAGGCAGCAAATGTTCTTATTAAGGCCCTAGCTAGAGGCCTTATCAGAGATGTTGCTCCAAGATGAGCCTAATCGATATCTACGCTCCAGCTTGAGGGGGAGTGTTGAGATATTAATTATCTTTCTTATTGTTTTCATATTATCAATTTCTTTTGTCTTCATCTTATAATTTACCAAACTGGTTTCTCTCTTATATAAGAGAACCCTATAGCTTCTCAATAATGCAATTCATTCTTCTATTTCTACAAACCTCATAGGCCTTAATAGTTAATACATTATCGCTCCAGCATCATGAATCCCATCCATCGGAAGGTTCCTCAACCCTTGCTAGCCTGCCTGACAAACACAAGAACTCTTCTACTCTCTAGTCCAATAACTCAACCACAAAAGTAGATGTCTATGATCCCCCGACCCATAACTCAACAACACTATCCTTCTCATCCAAAGCCAGAGCAAACAGTCTCAGAAACTCATTGTAGAGGGCTTCTTTCTCCATTTAATCATCCATCCAGAACGAGAACCCACTTCCATCACCAAGGATTAGTCGAAATGAGGCCATCATATCAGGAGGGATTGAGCAAATACCCATCGAAACGTAATCGATACAGCCACAACATCTGTCCACGCATGGAGACAGAGAGAAACCACATAAATGGATCTCACCAACCTATAGAGCAAGCCATTCCCATCTCCGAAATCATCATTATCCACTTCGAGAACAAAGCGATGTTCCTATCTTCAAGTCTAACATCGCCAGTCCACCCTCCTTGATGGTTTTCATCACCGATTCCCAGTCTATTGACGCAAGCCCATTGTTATCGCATGTTAATGACGAGAAAAATCTTTGCATTAGCGTTTTCAGCCTATTGCGGATGCCAACATGTACCGCACGTGTAGAGAGAAAGAAAAAATAAATCACCAAAAGCACAACATTTACCAGAACAAATCCCGCTTGCCTTGATAAGCACGCCGCTTTCCATCATGCTAGCTTCTTGACAACAGGTAGCCAATCCCTCTACCTAGGTCTCCCACCTAGTAAAGGTAGACCAAAATTGGGATGGCAATATCCTCTATCCAGTATCCAAGATCATCTCGCATGTCGGCGTAACTTATGGGGATAGATTAACAGGGATAAAATAGAGTTTCCTCATTACCCCTCATCCCCGAGAGCCTTCCAAAAATATCCATAACCACACTAATCGCCTTGCGTTCCTCGACTCCTCCTTCGATGAAAAAATGGCGTCGTTAATGTACTGTAAGATTGGAATCGGGAAGCCATCCCCGACGTAACCCCTGAAGAACCTACCATCCTCTGCAAGCCCTACCATAACTTCCAATGCATCTGTTGTTGGTGCGAAAAAGAAAGGGGACAAGGGGCAACCCTGCTTCACACCCCTCTGTGGCTGAAAAAACCCTCACTTGTCTACCATTAACCAAGACTAAGTACGAAGAAGTAGTGATGCATCTCTTCCTCCGTCTATCCACATATCCAGGAAGATCCTTCGAACAAGTGAAGCCCGTATAATTTTCTACTTCATATAGTCATAAGCCTTTGAAATGTCGACCTTCCATAGAAATTATGCTACCTACATCTTCTTACAATCCAATACAATCTCTGACGCTACAATCACCCTAACAACTGATGCCCAGAGATAAACACAACCTATGGCCTACTTTGTCAGTTCCCACAAACGTGGCTTCTGCCACACTACCTTCACAGAGAAGAGACCCCGCCCATCATCCAAGAACAGCGCTACCGCTTTCGCCTCAATGTCGTATACATACAAAGATGTATTTAGTAGTAAAATTGCATCTTCCACGCTTCCCATCATGCGTCCCTTCGTTAAAATATCCAACATTGTCGTTACATTCTCTTGCTTCCTTCTACAATGAGGACTCCATTAATTAGGTCATGCCTCTCTTCCCAACATCAACTCCCAAATTCATAGCAATAGAGGGTAGTATCTTTAAAGGTGACCCTACTTCCAACAACCAAAGCAAACTTGAATGCAAACAGAACAATGCCACACCAAGTGCCCTATTGATCGACAATTGTAACACCTATTTTCCTCCAATCGTGTTGTAGAGCAGCACGGGCCAAGCCTTCGTCAGGAACCCTCCTCACCGGGGTTTCTAACAATCTCCATAAAGGAACCTCTCTCAAAGTTCCCTCGAGCATCCTCCTTTCTGGCTCTACGCACACATATGGTGGCCCTCCTCTCCTCTCTTTGTTGCACACTTTCTGACCCATGTTCGAGATCACTCACGGACGCACCTGCAGCCACTGGGACATTCCCTCCTTGGTTACTCTCCCACATCGTCCCTCCCTCTCCTAGATACATAGTTCATGTCAAAGGGATCCAAGGAATATTATGACAAAGGATTTTTCATGTCATGCCCTAGCATAATAGCAGATAACTAGGTCATAAAATGATAGGGAATAAAGAGTATAAAATAAATTTCATGCAAATCAGGGACCGGAGAAGTTCCATATTCATATTCCCCACCCAAAGAAAATTCGTATTGGAATTTGCTAAAATATTTAAGATGGGTAACTGCTAATTAGATCTCTCTAGGATCCAATTACCTTGTCTCTTGTTTAATCCCACGTCATCTATAAGAGGAACTCCGGTCTGTATGTGGCGCTATGTAAGAAGCATCACACTCCTTGTATTCATTGAAATATTCATAATAGATCTGTCCCTTTGAGAACTTTTCCCATTGTTTCATCATGCACCTCACGAAGTAGGATCCCACGTAAAATACTAAGCATTCCACTTTATATTTGTATATTCTTCAATTCTACTTCAGTATTATTCACTTCAACATGGTATCAGAGCGATTCAATTTTAGGGATGTTCTTAAAGATTTTTTAAGATTTGTGATTTTCATAATCTGCTCAATTTCAAGAAAAATTCTAGCTGCATGGGCTTCATGTCATCAATTTGTGACAATTGCATTTACTTTATTGGAATTCTCATCAATTATATGATTCGAAATTAGAGGGGCGGCATTCAAAGTTTTGAAGATCAAAGTTCATATTCTAGAAATCTAAGGCGTCATCTCCTCTCAGTGCGTGTTGAGATATTGAACTCAGCCATGGCCGGTCCCAAGCCCCGGGTAAATGAGGAGGGTTGTGTTAGGTAGCCGAAAGCCAGCGTAAAATAGTTAGAGACAACTTCCTAAATAGTACTTTTTTTCAAAAAAATGCCATTTAAGAAGTTGCCTCATGACAGTCGGATCTTTTCAACATAGATTTAAGCAAACATACATATTTCTTAGGGGTTCCCTACTTACGACGCATTGCATCGCCCGAATGCGATGAAAAATTGGCAAGGGCTGCTACATCGCAGCCTGGATGTAGTTTAAAATTTGCAAGGGTTCTCACATGAGGAACGCATGCGAGTAATTAAGCTAGTTCCGCTGCATCATCGTCCGGATGCAGTCCAAAATTTACGAGGATTCTCACATAATGGAGGCATGCGAGTAAAGAAGTTAGTCCAAAAGAGATTGCAACGGAAGTTGCGGATTGGTAGTTGGAATATTGGCACTTTAACTGGAAAGTTGATGGAGATAGTGGATATGATGGAAAGAAGGAAGATTCATATACTTTGTCTTCAAGAGACTAAATGGGTTGGAGAGAAAGCAAGGGAGATTGAGAAGACATGCTTTAAACTTTGGTAGTCAGGTAAAGATAAGGGTAGAAACAATGTTGGAGTGGTTGTTCATAAGGATTTGAAGGATTGTGTGGTTGAGGTGAAAAGATTCGGTGATCGAATTATTTTGCTAAAATTGGTGCTTAAAGAAGAAATTCTGAATATCATCTCAAGTTATGCACCGCAAATTGGTTTAGATGAAAGGACTAAACAAGCTTTTTGGGAGGATTTGAATAAGAGATACAAGGAATCCCACAAAGAGAGATGATTTGCATCGGTGGAGATCTTAATGAACATGTGGGAAAGGATGCTTCAGGGTATGCTAGTGTTCATGGAGGACATGATTTTGGGGATAGAAACGAAGAGGGAAAAGCCATCCTGGATTTTGTAACGGCATATGATCTTTTCATAACAAACACTCTCTTCAAGAAGAGGGAGGAACATTTAATTACTTATAAGAGTGGGCCAACTGGAACACGGATAGATTACTTTGCATTAAGGAGAAGAGATCGGTCGTGTTGTAAAGACTGCAAAGTAATCCCAGGTGAGAGTTTGACAACCCAACATCGCTTGTTACTCTTGTATGTACAAATGAAAGGGTCGGTAAAGAAAAGGAGGGCTTCAAAGATAACTAGAACTAGATGGTGGAATCTTCCACTAAAGCAAGCGAGCTTCAGGGAGAAGGTTTTAGAAGACTTATCTTTAGATTGTAGCGGTAGTGCAAACGAGATGTGGGAGGCAGTGGCATCCTGTATCCAAAAGTAGCCAAAGAGATGCTAGGCGAGTCAAAGGGAGGAGCTCCCGGTCAAAAGAAGACTTGGTGGTGGAGTGAATGGGTGCAAGAGAAGCTAAAAATAAAAAGAGCTTGCTTTAAAGTTATGTCTAAGGTTAGAACAGAGGAAACTGTCACAAACTACAAAATATCGAAGAAGGAAGCAAAGAAGGCTGTAAGCGAAGCAAAGTCAAAAGCTTATGAAGTTTTATATAAAAATCTCGACTCTAAGAAGGGACAGAAGGATATTTTCAAGTTGGCCAAAGCAAGAGAAAGAAAGATCAAAGACCTTTCTCAAGTGAGATGCATTAAGGATGAGGAAGGTCACGTGCTTGTCACTCAGAAGGATATAAAGACTAGATGGGAGCATTACTTCCATAAACTTTTCGTTGGGGAAGGAAATAGAGAGATCACTTTGGGTGATCTAGCTTGTAGTGAAAGTTACTTGAATCGTGCAAGCTATAGACGGATACAAAGAAAGGAAGTAGAGGAGGCTTTGAAGGTTATGAGACCCGGGAAAGGTGTAGGACCATATGACATTCCTGTAGAAGTATGGAGAGTTTTAGGTGAGTGTGGTTTGACTTGGCTTATGAATATATTCAATGTTATTTGGCGAAGCAAGAAAATGCCTGAAGATTGGAGGAGTATCGTGGTGCCTCCTTATAAGAATAAAGGAGACATTCAAAATTGTTCCAATTATAGAGGTATCAAGTTGATGAGTCACGCTATGAAAATTTGGGAACGTGTGATCGAAAGAAGGTTGAGGCATGTTTCCAACGCAAAAGAAAACCAATTCGGATTCATGCTAGGTCATTCAACGATTGAAGCCATCCATTTATTGAAGAGAAAAATAGAGATTTATAGAGCTAAAATGAAGAACCTCCATATGATTTTTATTGATTTGGAGAAGG
Source organism: Ottelia alismoides (assembly GCA_037367405.1). Classification (NCBI taxonomy): domain Eukaryota; kingdom Viridiplantae; phylum Streptophyta; class Magnoliopsida; order Alismatales; family Hydrocharitaceae; genus Ottelia; species Ottelia alismoides. Next base: position 606,317 of record JAZKJV010007774.1, on the reverse strand, counting down.
CTTATGGTTTTATCCCACGAGAGATATTGTGGAGAGTTTTAGAGAAGAGACAAGTACCTGAATCAGAGTTGTGGAACTCTACACAATACCCCCCCTTTCTCCCATACTTGTTAGAAAATAATGATATCGACAAAGTTGAGAGAAGACATGAAATGTTGAGGACAAAAAAACCAATAAGCTGTCACATTATTTCGTCTTTTCTTCTTCCTTTTTCGCAAAAAAATAGATCTCTCGTCCCAAATACAACTCAGCCCAATTGGGTTTACAAAACTGTGGGCTCTTTTTTCTTACTTTTTGTAAATTGGGTCTCTCTTCTCATTTTCCTCTTTTTATAGCAACCTCAATGCCCTATTGGGCCCCACCCCCTTTCTTTTTATTCATCACTAGGGTTCCCAGAACCCATCTAATTGTGATGTCACATGCGATTAGGGTAAAGAAGGTAGGCTAGCGGTACACGTGAGGGTCTCGCCTGGAGGTATGCACGAGGAAACAAGATGATGTCGCCTACAGTCATGCATGGGTGGTGTTGCTGCCTGGAATGGATTTGGAGGCACCGTCGTGGGTACCAGGAATGGGGGCAATGTCGCCTGATAGGGATGTTCACCGACTGCTTCGATCATAGTCGACGGAGGCGATAGGGATACCTCCTGAAGATGTTATTGAACTTGCAGCGCTTGTCTTACGAGGGTATGCCTCTTAAATGTGGTTGTTGCCTCTTATGCAATGGAGCGAGCGAGTCGACCAGATCGCCCCTTCCTATTCTGCACTTTCTTCTTTGTCATGAGAAAGATGAGGATCCGTTAGGAGCCCCCTTGATGCTCTTGCCATCCAACTAGAGAGAGAGAGGAAACCACCATCATTTTCCTTCTTTGATGGATTAGACCTGGAATCGTACAAGGGTTGCAGGTTGGAGATGCGAATTAGGGTTACATTCACCCAAAAACCCTGGTTTTGTTTCGAACAATGATGAAGAACTGAATGCCAAAAGTGCGATGTAGGTCTCGATCTCCCGCAGTTCATTTTGAAACCGCACACATCAAAACTGGGGACTTGTGTACAAGATTCGTACGTCTAGAATTATTGCACTAAACTCGGACTAGAGATTCTCATCGTTAGGGTTTAAAAACGAACCCTTGCCAGATTTCATGTCGTCACAGAATTAGGGTTCAGAACCCTGAAATTTCTAGAACATGAATAGATCTTTGAACAATATATGAACATGAATAATCTTCATAATAATCTCCAAGAATAATCAAGAATTAATCTCTTTCTTAATCGAATCTCGCATAAATCATGAACATAAAATAAATTCTCGAGAATCGAACCAGCTCCGACACCATGTTAGAAAACTAAAATGCATAAGAATAATCAGAGAAAAAACATAAAAACATGAAAGAACACCGGGATTTTTACGTGGAACCCTACTCCCTAATGTGCGGTATGAAACCATGGGAGAATGCCTCAAAGGGCATGTGTTTTCTATTGAAGTTTCTCATTTGATATAATGGGTGTGGGCGCCTTATATAGTCCCCACTGAGTCTCCAAGTCTCACAAATCGTAGATGTGGGACTAAACTACTGGATGCGGTAATTGAACCTTGGAGGGATCCAATTACCCATCTCAACATATGACGACTATGCTCCAACATCCTCTATGCACAGAAAATAATGAATCTGACTAAGGTCCTTGGTGATAAACACCTTTTGAATGAAGGCTTTGGTCTCTACAATACCAACTTTACTTATTTTTTCAGTTTCATTTTTACCCAAGGTCCAATTACGTTCTATAGGAACAAATATTCTATTAGGTATTGGTCCTTAGAAATTACGTCACAATCAATGAAAATTCCTATGTCTAGAGGCTAAAACCGCGAGAATCAAAATAACAAGTTATCGCGTCAAATCAAAACACGGAAAACGACGGTGAGGTCCAACACCAATTACCAACATATCATTAACATAGACAACCAATACCAAGACACTAGTAGGTAGTCATTAGACAAAAACAGAGTAGGCGGATGTCATCCTCTAAAAATCAAGGGAGCCAATCTCAGTGGAGAGTCTGTCAAACCAAGCTTGTGCACTTTTCGTTAAGACAAAAATGATCTTACAGAGTCAACATACATAACCCCCTCCTGACCCCTAATGGAGTACCTGAGGGTTGCATCATCTAAACCTCTTCCTCAAGATCATCGTATAGGAAGACATTTTTCACATCAAGCTGGAATATGGGCCAAATCTTGCTGACAACAATGGAAAGAATAGTGCAAATCAAGCCTAATCTGGCCACGGGAGAGGACTTAAAGTAATCCACTCCATAGATTTGAGTAAAGCTGTTGGCCACAAGTCTAGATTTCAATCTGTCAATCATACACTCTGGAGACTGCTTGGTTATGAAGACCTAGATGCAGGCAACCGACTTCATACCAAGCAGGCAAGGTACAAGATCACATGTTTTCCGGAATGTAAAAGTATCCATCTCCTCGTCCATGGACCTTTTTCAACCATGATTCTGCAATGCACCATGATGAACAAGGAATGGTGATAGCCAGCATGCCCTCTGTAAACGTCCATCACAACTAGAGGATCAGTCGGAGCATTGTGGAAGGCACCTCCTACAAATATGGAACCGGGAGTGGAACAGCTCAGAGTGACTAGTATGCTTTCTTTAATAGACAATACATGGTAGTGGCAACTCCAAGGGTATGTCACTAACATACTATGAAGTAGCTCGTTCGTTCAAAAAAGGCGACATCAATAGAAATGTAGTATTGGTGTCCCACTAGACCATAACATATGTACCCCTTTTACGTACGAAAATACCCAAGAAAAACACATTTAATGGCATGTGCAGATAGTTTTTATATAGTATGAAAATTATGAACAAATGCAGTGCAACCAAAAAACATGCATTGGTAAAGGAAATGTTGCCTCGTCGGGATAATGGAGGGAGAATGGAATGGTCCCTTTAAGAACAGACTATGATCCCTTGTTTATAAGGTGGACAGCAATAAGGATGGTGTCCCCCCAGTAGGTCTAAGGAACCTTCATGTAAGTGAGTAATGACTTGGCAATATCAAGAAGGTGACGAAGTTTCCTCATAACAATCTCATTCTGTTGAGGTATTAGGGCAGGAGCTTTGATGAACTCCCCAAGAATCGAAAAATGACACCAAATCATGTTGAGTAAATTCAAGTGCATTATCAACCTGCATAATCTGAATACAAGGAGAAAGAAATTTTGATGAACTAAAAAAACTTTTTGACAATTTTAGGAATCTTTGATCATTCCTTTATTAAGTGAACCCAAGAACATCTGATATGATCATCAATAGAAACCACAAAATACATGTCATAGTGCGGACAGAACATGGATTCCCTAACATCCCAGTGAATCAAAAAATGGTATAGTAGAGCTCGCCTTAGGAGGAATCAAAGTTCAATGATGTTTTTCGAACCGACATATCTCGCATACAAATGGCTTGAATGAAGAGAGTTCAGGGAACATCATGGAGAGAGCTTAGGCAGAAGAATGACCAAGACATAGATTATTGAAGAAAATGAGTTGCTTGATATTCATAAGACCCCAGGAGGCTCTCTTATATAGGAGAAAAGTCTGTGAGTAAATAGCAAGAAAAGTATATGAAGAAGTGAAATAGAAAAATTACCACCAATGCTATATAGTAATCTCAACACTCCCCCTCAAGCTGGAGCATATATGTCTATCATGCTCAGCTTGAAACATCTTTGGAAAGGGTCGCTAGTAAGCGCTTTGGTGAATATATCAGCACTCTTATCTCCAGTGGAAATATGAGAGGTAGATATGAGACCCTTCTGAATCATGTCTCTAGCATAGTGGCAATCAACTTCTATATGCTTTATATGTTCATGGAATGCAGGATTATTTGCAATAAAAAGTGATGTTTGATTATCATATAGAAGCTGCATAGGAGGAGGTACATCAACAACAAGATCAGTCAAAGTTGTCCTGACCCACATCATCTCTGTGCATCCTTGAGCCACGGTCCTGTACTCGGACTCTGCACTAGATCTGGCAACCACTATCTGCTTCTTACTTTTCCATGACACAAGTGATTTTCCAACGAATATAGCAAACTCAGAAGTGGACTTCTTATCCCTAGGGCATCCCATAATCTACATCTGCACATGTTGTGACGTCAAGAGGCGTGCCTCTACTGAATAAAAGACTAGTACATGGTGAAGACTTCAGATATCTCGAAATCATATAAACAACATCCATATGCACCTTCCTGAACTGCTCCATGAACTAGCTCACCTTGCTAATAGCAAAGCATATATCTAGCCTGGTGATGATAGCATATAGGAGTTTCCCAACTAGCTCTGTATCTCTTCTTATCTATCTCCTCAGTATCATCATATAATCCCATACTTGGATCCATAGGAGTAGAAGCAGGCTTGCATCCTGTCATACCTCTCTCTAATAGAAGATCAATAACAAATTTCCTTTAGGTCATCACAAGACCACGCTGGTTCCTGGCGAATTCTAATCTAAGAAGTATATGAGAGTGCCAAGATCCTTGGTCATAAACTGTTGACCTAGGAACTCCTTGGTTGCCTGAATGCATTGCCCATCATCATCAGTGACAATAATATCATCAACATAGACAAGAATAGCAATTGTACATACATGTGTCCTCTGAACAAAAAGTGAGTGATCCGCAGTGGACCGAGCAAATGCCTTATGCTCTATCAACTCTGAAAGCTTCAGGTACCAAGCTCTTGGACTCTGCTTCAAGCTGTAAATCGCCTTGTGGAGCCTACACACCTTCTGAGACTCCCCCTCAGCAACAAACCTAGTGGTTGTTGCATATGAACCTCCTCCTGTAAATCGCCATGTAGAAATGCATTCTTCACATCAAGCTGGTAAAGAGGCCATTCACGTGAAACAACAACTGATAGGAGAATTCGTGATGTCGAGTGTCTGCCTACTGGAGAGAAGGTATCCTGATAATCCACCCCATATATCTAGGTGAATCCACGTGCTACAAGTCTTGCCTTGTAGCGATCCACACTACCATCAGTTTGGTGCTTTGTTGTAAAGATCCATTCGCACCCCACAACCGATGCACCTGGAGGAGTAGAAACCACACTCCAAGTACCACGAGACTGCAAAGCGGGCATCTCCTCCTCCATGGCAAGTCTCCAACTGCTCTCGTGTATGGCCTCCCGATATGTGCACGGAATAGTAACAGATGAGAGGCCAATAATAAACCTCATGTACTCATCTGAAAAGTGGTCCAAGGAACATGCGCAGCTAGAGGATATGTGGCACAGTTGCGACACGGTTTCCTCAAGGCAATAGGTATATCAAGATCATCAGCCTCTCTGTTCTCTAGTACCAACACCTCATGTGTATCATCCTGTGGAAACGCAATCAAGAAAGGGACTTTTTCTCCAATGACAGTAGACGGTATGCGGTTCATTAAGTAACAGGCAGTCAGAACCGCATCACCCCAAAATGAATGAGCATGACTCTAAAACAAAAGAGTCCTCGTGACATCCAAAAGATGACGGTGTTTGTGTTCAGCAACACCATTCCGCTGGGTCGAAAAAATATCAAACTGCAACTGTAGAATTTTGCTCTCATTCTTTGTCTGCCCATATGTGTCTGCTATAATGTCCCACATAGCCTTTGTGATAGGTTGACTGTCATTAGCAATCTCGGTGGTGAGCATCTCGGAGAGCCAAATGTGAGCATAGGCATCATCTTGCTTCCAAGAAGCATTAGCCACAGACTTGTCCTGTGACTCTGGATCCGTCAGAATGTGTTCCTTGTTATGGCACTGCATCGGGTGTGAAACTACATGGACCACAACTCGTAGTTGGTCCCATCCATCTTTACGATGGGAGTCGGGCCCTTAGGTATCGGACGATGAAAAAACATCACCCTTGATTTCTGACATGGTAGCAAGGACGTCGATATCTGGAACAAAACTGAGGAGTAGACTGCTCTGAATGAGTCTACACAATCACATATAGAGGATTGCTTGTATATGTAAACTCATACAACAATCCTCATCACTTGTTGTTGTAGGCTAGGGTCTCCAAGGGCAGTGGTGCGTGTTAATGCACGCAGATGCACAAAGATGCTCGCAGGGGCACGCAAATACACGTAATATGCACAGAGATGCATACAAGATGCATGCACGGTGCACGCAAGGTGCATGCAAGATGCACGCAGTTGCGCTTGGCACATATGCGCGCAGGGCGCAGGGCACGCGGTTGCGCTTGGCGCAGATGCACGGGCACAGGGTGCATATGCTCGCAGGACGCAGTG
>JAZKJV010007773.1:0-29414 GCA_037367405.1 Ottelia alismoides | reverse complement strand
TAGTCCTTGTCGTCCTTCTTGCCGAGCCTGTCCCAGTGGAAGTGCACCTTGACCCGCCCGTGCTCGTCGGTGTGGATCTCCTCGCCCGGCGGCCCCACGACGATCGCCGACTGCACCCCTCGAATCGTCGGCCGCGGCGTCGTCGTCGCGGGGCGATAAGGCACGTCGCTCGGGATGCACTCGAAGCGGTTCTCATAGGCGCTCGGCGAGTCGGCGCCGGACTCGCCCATCAAAGGCTCGGAGCCCGTGTGCTCCACCGCGGTCACGAGCCAGTCCCGGTTCAGGGCCTCGCGCGAGTGCTCGCTCAGCGTGAAGGTGCGCCCCGGCGTGAGCCTCCGGCAAGCGCTCTCGCCCTCGGCGCGCTTTCGCAGCACGCCGCGCTCCTCCAGGCGCACCTTGGCGAGCGCCTTGCCCGTGGCCGGGAGCTCGTAATCACCGGGGTGGTCGTACACCTCCAGATCGCTGTCCAGCGAGCCCTGCTCCATGCTCTCCAGGAGCAGGCTCGGCTTCTTGAAGTCATAGTCCCGCAGCGTCACCTTGCCGGGGCGCATCTCCTCGGAGTAATGGATGCGGCTTACGTGCTCGTCGTCGCGGAGCGCGCCCGTGGGCGGCCGGAACACCACGGTCGCCTCCCGGCGATGGGCGCCGCGGCCGTTGATTTATCCGCCAGGACGAGGACGTGCTTCGCCTCCTCGTGCTCGAAGTAATAATAGACGCCCTCCTCCTCCATCAGCCGGCACGCGAAGGCCCAGTCGCTCTCCCGGTACTGCACGCAGTATTCGCGCGTCGCGTACGTGGCCTGGAGCGACAGGCGGTAATCCGTCCCGCTCACGAGCCCCGCGGTGTCAAACACCTTCTTGAGGATGTCCGAGACCGTCATCTCCTGGAAGATGCGGCAGTCGTGCCGGTGGAGCAGCCGCCACGGCTTTGGCACGATCGTCAGGTGATAGGTCGTCACCTTCTTCCCCGAGTCGCCGCACGCGATCCTCGCCACGATCCCGTGAAAGAGCCGCGGGTCACCGTCGCCGACCCTCATCTGGAGGAGCGCCGGCTTGCCGATCACGTCCGCGGGCGCGATGGCAGGGTCCTCCGAGGCGACGACGAGCTCCGCGCGGAACAGCTCGGAGAGCCCCTCCCGCGCCGCGAGGCGCACCACGCGCAACGTCTGGGACAGGCCCTCGACCTCGAACAGGTATCGATCAACAAGCGACATGGTGGGTCCTTTGCGCGGGGGTCAGCTCGTCCAGAGGTCAGCTCGATGGCAGGGCAGGGGAGCGGTCACGGGCCTTGACCGTCTCCAGGTGCAGAGAGCGAACATCGGGCTCGCGCTCGTCTGTCACGGGGATCGCCCCCCTCCACACGAGCGTGAGCTTGCCCTCGTCCATATCAAAAGAGGCCGTGTCGAGGCGCATCGGCACCTCCTCGCGGCCCCCGGGGCGCTCGGCGAAGCAGCGCGCCGCGATTCCCGGCAAGGACCCCTGAAAGACAGGGTGCTCCTGGTGGACGCCCTCGATCACGAAGGGCTCGTCGCCCCGGAGAAAGGCGATCTGCTGCTCGCGCGGCGCGGCCTGGTGACGGGCCCAGTCAAAGCGCTCCGGCAAGGAGTGAGAGGCCCTGTCGCGAGGGAGCCTGTCCGCGAGCAGGACCGGCGCGAAGCACGCGGGCGGCCAGATCTGCTTCGGCGTGCGGTGGCGCTGATCAGGATCCTCGAGGTTCGGCAAGGGCTGCGGCCCGCGGAACGTCGCCCCGGAGAAGCCGATCCCCGCGACGTTGGCGGCGAAGCCCACCCCGCCGAACGCCCTGTCGAACGAGAGCGGCATTCGCAGGAAGGGCGCGGGCGCCGACGGCCTCGCAAAGCGGCCCTCCTTCTGCCAGACGCGGTCCCGAACACGAGCAGTCTCCGATCAAAGCCCCGGTCGCCCTCTCCAAAGCAAAACCTTACCTCCATCTGCGTGGCGCCGCCGGCCGGGGCGCGGGCGCAGCCCGTGAGCGTCACGTCGGCGCGCACCTTGAACGGCGCGAGGTCCGACGGCGCGGCGCACACGCGGCCCCGGGCCGTCATCATGGATCGCTCCGGGCCGGGATCCTGGGGGTCATTGCGGATCACGCCGGGCCGCCGGCCACGAGATCGCAGGTCGCCTTGGCGATCACCGTGAGGACGTCGCGCTTCGGCGCCATGTCCCACCGCGCTGTCGCGAGCGCGAGGGGCGTGTCATTGAAGATCGCGATCCCCTCGGGCGTGCGGGGGCGGTCCAGGACAGCGAGGCGCTTTGCGGGGGAGAGGGCACCCTCGGCCAGCGTCGGTGGATCGAGGCTCGACGCGGGGAGCGGCGCAGGGGGCGGCGCGTCGGGCAACGGCAGCGCCCCGTCGGGAGAGGATTGTAGCGCCACGACAGGCGCGAGCGGCAACGGCGGCGCCGGGACGTCGGGCACGCTCGGCCGTGGCGGGGCAGGAGAGGTATCGAAGGGGAAAGGCGTGACGGGCCGCTCGCGGATCTCCTGCGTCGGTAATGGCCGCGACGTCAATGGCTCGGAGTCGCTCACGGGCCGTGGCTGCGCCGGGGCAGAGGGCCTCGGCGGGGGCAACGCGGACGGACCATGGCGAAAGGGCACGGCTCTGGAGAGGTCCAGGTGGGCGCCGCGCTCCGACGATAGTTCCATGGTCTCTTCGCGGGCCGCGCCGCGCGGGCCGCGGCGAGGGGCGAGAGCCCGGGCGAGGCAGGCGCCTTTGCGGGGACCGGCGCCGCGGGCACGGCAGGCGCCTTTGCGGGGACCGGCGCCGCGGGGGCCGGCGCCGCGGCGAGAGGCGCAGCCCCTGCGACCGGCAATGACGCCCCGATCTCCGGCGGCGCCGGCCATGAAATAGCTCTGCCGGAGATGCTCACCCCGGTGTGGATCACCAGCTTGCCAAGCGCGGCCTCGGACGGGACTGGCACGCTGCCGCGCCAGACGACCTGACAGGTGAGCTCATCCGCGTCAATGCGTAATGTGTCCGCCACGAGGGCCATCGACTGACCCGCAGCGCCGCCGCTGAGCCCGAACACCCTCGCTTGCCCCATGGCGTCCGGCAAGCGGGAGCGGATCTGCGGGTGCTGGCGCGACATGCCCTCGAGGACCACCCACTCGTTGCCTCGCAGGTATTGAATCTGCTGCTCGGGCGGGGCCGACTGGAAATAGGCAAAGTTGAACCCGTCCGGGAGCTCGATGAAAGGGCCCTCGAGCGAGGCGGCGTCGGCGCCCGCGAGGAGCCTGCGGCGGGCAGGCCAGGCGCGCGCGATGGGGCCAAAACAGGCTGGCCGCCTGCGATCGGCTGGATCGATGAGGTTGGGAGCCTCGCCGCCGAGCGACGCCACGCCCACGCCAAAGGGGTTTTCAATGAAGCCCGCGCCGCCGTAGGTCCGCTCGTACACGAGGGGCATGGACTCGAAGGGCACGCCCGCGCCGGACTTGAGATCACCGACGACGTGAATGGACCTGTCGAGCACCGAGCCGTCGCCGTAAACAGCGAGCCGCACGCTCATGCTGAGCGTCTTTCCGGCCGCGGAGCGCGCGTGGCCGGTGAGCAGCACATCGGCCTTTGGCTGGTGGGGCGCGAGATCCGTTGTGAGGCGGACGCTGCGCGCGGGGCTGCGGCCGTGATGGACCTCGGCCCGGAGGAGATCCTCGGGCTCGATGACGCTCATCTCGGCGTCGGGCTCGAAGGCAAAGCACGCCTTGACAATGACGGTGACGCGGTGCTCGCCGCGCGAGCGCCACACGACGGTGTCGGCCGCGGTCGCCCCGAGGGCGAGGATCTCGACGCGGCTTCCGGAGGGCGTGGCCATTCGCCGCGACCATATCACCTGTCGCGGCGAGCGTGGCGCACAATGTGGAAGGCGGCGGGAGGCCGGCAGGAAGGGCTGGGACTGCGAGGGGAGATCAGGTAGGCTCGGCGCGGAGACAGCGCGTGAGCATCGAGGTGACCGCCGGGCCGCAGAGATGGACGCTCCACTTCTGGTGGGAGCGGGCCGCGGAGGGTCGCGTGGTGTTTCGCGGCCACGCGGAGGCGCGGGCCTTTGTGGCGCGGCTCGCGGCGCACGGGCACACGGCCGCGCTCCGGAGGCTCGCGGCGCCGGAGATGCCCGCGCTGCCGGGCGATGATGACGCGCTCCTGGATCGGCTCGCGGCGTGGCTCGCGGCCGGGCGGTTATGGGCGGGCGCTGCGGATGTCAAGAGGCTCACGGCAAAGGACGCGCAGGAGGAAGAGGCGCCGCGCGGCGGCGGCGGCGCGGCTGTCGCCCCCGCGGACGAGCCCGAGCCTGTCGAGGAGGCCATTCCGCCGCCGCGGGTGGATATGGCAAAGCAGGCCGCGGTGCTGCGCGAGGCCGCGAAGTACGGTGTTCCGTTCTGCGAGGAGTGCGAGCGGCGCAAGAAGCAGGCGGCGGCGGGCGCAGCCGCGGAGGCCGGCCATGGATGACAGTCGCGTGGAGCGGCTCATCGAGCGGTTATGGGGCCACGGGCCGGAGATCGTCTATGCGGTGCTGGACGGCGCGCGGGACGGGCGGGTCTACTCCGAGGGTGACGCGCTCGGAGCTGCCTTATCATTGCCTCTTCACGGGGGATCTCGGCGCGGAGCTCGCGGAGGCGGCCCCTTATCTCTTGCAGCTAAACAGGCACGCCCGGCGACGGCCAGGTTATTGAAGCGAGGATGGGGGCAGAGCTGGGGGATCTTCTGCGCGTCGGCCGCCCCGATGGAGGAGGTGCGGCGGCACTTCCGGCGGTTTCTGCGGGTGATGGGGCCGGACGGGCAAAAGCTGTACTTCCGGTACTATGATCCGCGCGTCTTGCGGGCGTTTCTGCCGACGTGCAATGAAGGGGAGCTATGGGCCCTGTTCGGGCCGGTGGCTCATTACATGGTGGAGGGGGAGGACGCCGCGAGGATGGTGGTGTACCGGCGCGCCGGGGCCAGGCTCTCCGAGAGCGCGAGCGCGTGGGGCGAGGACGGATAGCTCTCGGCTAATCGATCTTGATGAGCTCCGGCTGCTTCGGCGCCGTCATTTCGAGATAGAGCTGCTCCAGGAGCTCGCGCTGCTGGTCGAGCGAGCCTCCCTTCATGGGATCCGCCGGCCACTCTTTGCTCTTCGTGAGCTCCTTCAGCTTCTCCTTGCCCCCCTCGAGCTCCGCGATCTTCTCGTAGAGGTGCGCCACCTCGCGGACGTCGAGCTTCTCCGGCCGCACGGCCAGCTCCACGCGCCTGTCGCCGGGCCCGTTGACACGCAGATGCCCATGGGAAAGTGATCGCTTATCTCGCGCCACACCTTGGTCCTGCTGGCCTGCTCGTCGTCGATCCATAGAAGACCGCCGCCGTCGCCCTTGACGACCATGCCGGCCTCCGAGGAGGCCCAGCGGCGATCGACGACGAAGAAGTCGGCGATGCGGAACGAGGTGAAGTCGATGCTCTCGTCCTGGCCGGTGCTGCCCTGCGCGTCTTCATCCTTGTCGAGCGTCGCGCCGGAGTGGACATTTGTGCCAGCCGGGGCCTGGAGCACGAGAAAATCAAGGCCGAGCTGCTCGCCCACGGAGTAGCCCAGCACGTTGCGCAGCCGGAAGAACGGGCTCCGCCCCTTCTCGCGCGCTCTTGCGAAGTACCTCTCGCCGGTGACCTTCGCGTCCTTGTCTTTGCCCTTATCGGCGTCGTTACCGTCCTCGTCTTCGTCCTCGTCCTCGTCCTCGTCTTCGTCCTCGTCCTCGTCGCCCCCCTCCTTCTTGCTCTTTGCCTCCCACAGCAGCTTCCGGCGCTTTGCCTCCTGGAGGTTATTGGCCATGAGGATCACCCTCTCGATGTCAAAGAGAGAGGTGATGACCGCCGAGCACTTCTTCTTGTTTGCCTTGAGGTCCTTCTCGAGCCCGTCCATCCTGCCGGCCGCGTTCGTCAGCTCCTCGTAAAAGTGCGCCTCGGGGTCCTCTTCATGGTAGGCTTCCGGGACCGCTTCTTGGTTTCCTTCTCCTTGGAGCCCTTGTTCTCGAGGTTCTTCTTCTCATAGGCCTCGATAAGACGCCGGTACTCCTTCTGCGTGTCCTCGAGGTACCTGAGCGTCCTCTCCTTGATGATCGGGTCAGTGTCCGCGCGATCGCTGATCGACGGGATGTTCGCGCTGGAGCCCTGCCGGAAGACCGCCGCCTCCCCGAAGAGATAGAAATCGCCGGTCACGATCCACAGATCCGCCCGCTCCCCGGCCTGTGCCCTGTCGAGCTGTCCGGCGGCGACCATCCGGAAGAACGTCTCCACCTGCGAATAGACCATCCCCGCTCGAGCTCGACGCCGCCCGGGCTCGTGTGGACAATGGCGATGTTGACGCGCTGCCCGTCCGCGCGCAGGCGGTGGACGAGCACCGGCCTGTAGACCCTGTCGCCGGCGAGGCCCTTCATCCTGTCGTAGAGCTTCTTCTTCTCCGTCTTGGGGGCGGTCTTGCTCGACGTCTTCACGCTTCCCTTCGTGGATTTGCTCTTTTTCGGCTTCGCCTTCGCTTCCGCCTTGGCGGCCCTCTCCGCCTTGTCCAGGACGCCCCGCTTGACCCACCGCAGCGTGCGGTTGTCGTCCTCCCCCCCTTCCTCCAGGTGGCCTGTGCTGAACACCGCGGTCCACCCCAGGTACTCGAGCTCCGCAGGCTGCTGAGGCCCGGTGCGCTCGGTGGGGATCACGATCGGATAGTATTCGTGCTGGCCGCGCTGCGCGTTGGCCGTCGGTCCGACGGACCACAGGTGAGGGCCTGAGTGGCAGGTATAGAGCTTGTCCCCCTTGACGACGGGCAGCTTCTTTCCCCTCTTCCCGATCTTCCGGGTGCCCAAAAACTCGACGCCTTGGCCTACCTCCTGGAGCGCGATGACGTCGAGCCAGGATCTGTTCTGCTCGATGAGATCCTCCAGGGCGAGGAGCTTGCTCGCGACCTTGGAGTCGGTCTCCTCGGGCTCGTCCTCGTCCTCATCCTCGCCGTCGCTCCGGGTGTCCATCCCGGACTTGAGGATCTTCAGATCATCGATGAGCTTCTTCTGCCCCTGCTTACCCAGGTGGTTGATGTTCCAGGTGACGGCGCCGAAGACGAGGCTGGACGCGATGGTGTTTACCTCCTCGCGGCTGATCAGGGCGCCGGTTTGATGGGCGATGACCGGCCTGTCCACCTTGACGCCGGGGGGCGGCGGCAGCCGATCCTGGTCCGTCCAGACGATGGGCTGGAAGTGGGCCCCGCGGTGCCACAGATAGAGGTGGTGCGGATCGCGCTCCGTTCGCTGGAACACCTCCATGTTGAGCGAGCCGAGGTCAAAGACCGGGCCATGGACGACGATGATGTTGCCCAGCCCATACTGGAGCATGGCGAGCCGCATCGCGAAGCCGGCGATGCCGGCCCCGTCCGCGCCTCTTCATCCACGTCGCCCCAGACGAGCTCCGCCGCGCCGTCGATGCCCAGCTCCTTCGCGGCCTCCTCGTAGACCGCTGCGCCGCCGCCTGCCGCCGCGAACATCGCGACGTAGAGCGCGCATTTGTCCTCTGTCCGATCGTCGAACCAGTCGCCGGCGACGTCCACATCGCACCGGTCCAGGTGGGATAAAAAGGCGTCCTTGAGATCCTGCCGGAGCTCGCCGGCGTCCTCACCGATATCGAGAGCCGGGACGTGCTCCCATTGCTGTCCCTCGGCGGCTGCCTCGATGACGTCGAGATCCACGTCGAAGAGGGTCTGCGCCGCGAGCCCGCCCAGGACCTCACGCATCTCCGCGACGGTCGGGATCGCCACGTCCCCGCGCTCCGCCATCAGGTCGCGCAGCGAGTGGAAGAAGCAATCTCCGTCCCCGCGCGTCCACTTCACGTAATAATGTCCCACGCGGCGGTCCTCCTCAGGGCAGGTGCGGCAGGCTACCGCGGCGGCCTCTCCCCGAACAGAGTTTGTCGCACCTCCGGGGCGCGTTTTCGGTACCATCGGCGGCAGGAGACATGTTCCGCATCCGCCGAGAGACGTGGGAGGCGCTCGCGCGCCGCCAGGAGGCTGTCCTGGAGCAGGCCGCGATCGAGCATGTCGGCTCGACGTTCCCGCGCGTCGCCGCGGAGACCGATCCCGCGGCGCTGCGCCTCTCCGTGCGCGCGGCGATCGAGCGCGCGCGCGGGTACGGCCTCGACAGCGCCCGCGATCTATTCCTGTTTGTCAACCTCTGCGTGGCGTACGGCTGGGACTTCGGCGAGCGGCCCGAGCAGGGCTGGATCCGCGCCATGCTGCGCGACCCCGGGATCACCGCGCCGTCCGCGCGCCTCGCCGCGCTGCGGGATCGCCTGCGGAGCGCCCGCCGCGCGGCAGCGGCCCGCGCGGCCGGACAGGGCCTGACATGAGCCGCCCGTTCGGATGGAGGCGCAAAGGGGAGCTCCCTATTCCGATCCCGATGGAGGAGCTCCCCACATCGAGCCTCAGCGAGGGAGAGCTCAAACAATCAGAGGACATGGAGGTTGACACCAGCCTGTCGTCGAAGCCGAGCCTCCCGTGCGAAAAAGGCCTGCCCATCGAGGTGCAGGTGCTCGACGAGCAGGGCGCCCCGATGACCGGAGTCAAGGTGCGGCTTCTCAAAGGGGACCTCGCCGTGGATCAGATCACCGGCGATGATGGCCGGACGAGGTTCGAGAGGCTCCCTGACGCCCAGTACCGGATCCTTTTGCCGCTCATTCACGGGAGCTTCAGCGAGCTCCTCGGCGCCGAGCCCCTCAAAGAAGACGAGGCTTCTGTCGTCGAGCCCCCGTGGGTCTCTCCCCTGAAGGAGGGCGGGGAGGAGACCGTGAAGGTCAAGCAGGGCGAGTGCCTCGCGAGCCTCGCGTACGAGTACGGCTCGGCGTGGGATATCCTCTGGGGCGCCAACAAGACCCTTCATCAGCGGGGCAAGGACGGCAAGGAGAAGGGCAGTCCATTCATCCTGGCCCCCGGGGACGACGCCGTGATCCCGGCCCTGGATCCTGGCACAGGGATCGAGGCCCAGCGCGACTACCTGTATGTCTTTGAGGTCCAGGTCCCGCTGGTGACGCTGCGAGTCCACCTCCGGACTTACGCGCTCAGGCCGCGGAGCAAGGTCGACTACGCGCTCGAGGTCTTTGACGAAGACTGGGCGCCCCTCCCCGTGATCGAAGGTGAGAAGGGGAGCTCCCACGAGGACGGCCTTGTCGAAGCGAAGGTCGTCGCCTCGGCGCGGTATGGCCGCCTGCGCCTGGGCCCCGCGCCGAAGGAGGGAGAGCGGGACATGCGCGAAGAGATCCAGCTCCGGATCGGGGAGATCGACCCGTCGGGCATGGACAGCGGGCTCCGGGGGCGGCTCAATGATCTGGCCTTTCATTGCGGCGAGGCCGGGCCCGGGAAAGAGGGGGAGGAGGACAGGGCGCTGCTCGCGGCGGCGTCGCAGTTCCGGCGCTACATACGAGGATCCGCGAAGCCCGGGAGCGGGAAAGACACGAAGGACAGCGCCGAAGAGCCCGTCAAGCTGGACGACATCCGCGCCGATCTCGTCAAGGAGTTCGGCTCCTGAGAGGGCCGGAGAGGTGAAATGAGCTCTCAGGCCGCCATCACCTCCGCGTAGCGATAAGGGTACTCCGGATGGAACGCGAGGACGATCCTCTCGGACGCGATACCGGGGCGTGAGAGGAGCGGCGCGATCCCGCGCTCGGTCCCGTCACGCTGGATGACCACGTCACCTCCCACGATGTCGATATGAACCAGACAGCCATGGACGCGCCGCCGCCCATCGGTGCCCACGAGCATGAGGAGGTAATGGTCGGACGTGCGATCAAAGATCGTCTGCGTGGACACGTTGCCGTGAGCAAAAGGGATGGCCGCGTACTCCGTGAGCACCCTCTCGATCACGTCGCGATCGGCGTTCACCCCACGTTCGGCGGTCTCGGCGTCCATTGTTCAATCACCTCGGCTTCCATGTCAAATACCAGCAATCTGACTCTGCCCTTCGAGAGCAACAGCTGTCCTATCGGCTCCTCGAAGAGCTCGTGGTACACGCCCGGAGCTCACGGCGAGGTACAGCGTTCGATCGGCTCGACCCGCTCGAGGACGTCATCGTACAGGATGAACTGACCGAGCGCCTTTTCGAGCGCATCCATCAGCGAGGGGCCGGCGAAGCTCTTGATCTCGACGGCGATCTTCCGTCCCTGCTTCTCGGCAGCCAGGAAGCGCTCCGCCCCGAGGTCGACGTACATGTCCTTGGCTCCCCAGCGGATGTGGAGCGGGTCGTGGGTGATCGTCCAGCCGTCGTTGACGAGCGCCTTGCGGACGTGGTGGTGCAGTTGATCACGAGCCGGCATGGCCGCCCGACCCTAGCAGCAAGGGCCGGGGAGCTCAAACGGGAAGAACAAAATGGGCCGTCACGCCCGCTCCTTGAGCGCCATCTTCACCCCGCCGCGAGGCCCCATCGTGGCCGCGCGCATCGCGGCCGTGACAGGCTTCTTCTCCCGCAGCTCCATCCGGTGGTGCAAGAGGATCGTGCCGAGCACGATCTTCATCTCGTAGAGCGCGAACGGCGCGCCGAGGCAGCGCCGCATCCCCCCGCCGAACGGCAAGAACTCGAACGGTGAATACGTCTTGCCAATGAACCGCTCGGGGTTGAAGCGCTCCGGGTCCGGGAAGGTCTGCTCCCGGCGGTGCGCGCTGTAGGTATTGACCCCCACGTACATCCCGGCATCGAGCTCGTACCCCATGAAGGTGAACGGCCGGCCGAGCTTCCTCTGGATGACGCCGAGCACAGGATAGAGGCGCATGGTCTCCTGGCACACGGCGTCCAGATAAGGCCTCTGCGCCAGCGCGTCGGGCGCAGGATCCGGCCCCAGCGAGGTGAGCTCCTCCGTGAGACGACTCAATACCTCCGGATTTGAATGGAGCAGATAGAGAGCCCACGCCAGCGACACGGCCGTCGTCTCGTGCCCCGCGAACAGCATGGTCAAGAGCTGCTCGAAGATCTCCTGATCCGTCAAGCCCTTCCCCTCGTCGTCGCGGGCCGCGGTGAGCAGGCTGAGCACGTCCTGCCGGCCCGGCGGCGCCGCCCGCGCCGCGGCGATCTCGCCGAAGACCATGTCCCTGAAGGCGGTATACCGCTTCTGAAAGCGCGCCCACGGCCCGATCCCGAAGAAATCGCGCCGGAGTGCAGGCACCGCCGCGATGGGCAATGTCAATGCCGCGATGGTGTCCGCGATGCTCTTGTGGTAATGCTCCACCTGCTCCGGCCCGCGCACGCCGAAGATCGCCTCGATGATGACCTCGAGGGTGATCGCTTGAAGGGTGTCAATGACCGGGAAGACCTTGCCCGGCTGCCACTTCGAGGCCCAGCGAATCGTCACGGCCTGCATCAGCGCCCCGTAGGCGCGCATCCGCTCGCTGTTGAACGGAGGGGCCAGGAGCTTGCGTGCCCGCTTGTGCGCGGCGCCGCCGAGCATGAAGATCGACCCTTCGCCCACGATGGCGGCGAGCGCGTGGTCGGTCGTCGGCACGAAGCAGTCCGGATCCGCGGAGAAGATCTGCTTGACGCCCGCGGGGTCGGCGCTCACGACCAGGGGCGCCGCCGGCGAGGGGAACGACATCGGATCGCCGTATTTGCGCGGCATCTCCACGAGATCGCGGAGCAGATCCTTCGAGAGCATCAGGCTCAGGACCTGGAACGCGGTGCTCCTCGGGCCGGGGGGCAGCTTGCTCATGGGGTGGCCCTCCGCGCGGCGGACAAAGTGATCGTTTCCCGGATCATGGCGGCACGTTATCATGATGTTCGCGCGCCCCGCGAGAGATACCGGACGACGACCGTCCGGCATCCAGAGCACGGCAGCGGGGCGCAAAGGAGCCTCATGCCCCGCCCGCCGACCCGCCCGCTCACCTGGCTCATCTTTTTTTGGGTGTCACTCTGTTCCTTGCTGATGCCGGCCTCGAGGCCACCGCGGCGACGTTCGTGTCCGGTCAGTCGCGGACCAAACGTGGACCCCGGCCGGCAGCCCTTACATCCTCGAGGGCGACGTCACCGTCCCCGTGGGCACGTATCTCAACATCTCCGCCCGGGACGGTCATCGAGGCCGTGGACGGCGACATCACCATGTCCGGCGAGCACACAGACAAGATCGAGATCAATATCAAGGGCTCGCTCACGGTCTCCGGCACGGCCGCTCAGCCCGTCACCTTCGGGATGAACGTCTCCGGTGAATGGGACGGGATCATCATCGAACCCACCGCGACGAAGGCCGCGATCGATCACGCGGTGATCAATGACGCCCGGCTGGCGGTGTGGAGCAAGGCGCCCGGAGCGGCGCTGTCCCTCACCGACACGGAGATCGTGGGGCTCGGCCTCACCGCCGGGATCTACCTCCAGGCCGGCGCGCCGCTCTTGACGGGGCTCACCCTGTCGGCCGGCGCCGGCATCGTCGCCGAGGGCACGGCGATCCCCACCGTCTCGGGCTCGGTGTTCCGCGACTCGGGCCTTGAATGGAGGGCCTCCGGCGGAGCCTCGCTCAAGGCGTCGCTCACGGACAGCCTTTTCGTCGGGCGCGGGGTGCGCGTCACGAGCGAGGGCGCCGGGACAAAGGCCGCGCTCGACGTGGATCATTGCACCATCGACGACGCCGGGACAGCCATCTACCTCTACGCCGCGGTGGCCACGATGACCGCCACGGCCAACGTCAAGAACAGCATCATCACGCGCTCCTCCACGGGGATCCATTGCGCCTCGCCGACAGGCCAGGCGACGGTGACGTACTCGGACGTGTGGCAAAACAACAAGGACTATAACGGCTGCGCGCCCGGCGCAGGCTCCTTCTCCGCCAATCCTCTCCACGTGGCCGCGGGCACGGACTACCACCTGACGTCAAACTCGCCGGCGCGCTTCGCCTCGGACACCGGCGGTGACATCGGCGTCTTGCCTTACAATGGCACGCCCACGCCTGGATACCACGGCACCCTGTGGACCAGCACCACCATCCCCGCGTCCGGCTCACCGTACACCGTCGAGGGCGACATCACGGTCCCGCCGGGCGTCACCCTCACCATCGAGCCCGGGGTCACCCTCGTGTTCGAGCCTTATGACCTGATGTACGCGGGCGAGCACCTCGACGACCAGGAGATCATCGTGCACGGCGCGCTCAACGCCGTGGGGACAAAGGCCGCGCCGATCACCCTCACGAAGAGCACGACCGTGCCGGGCAAGCTATGGGGCGGCGTGCGCGTCAAGCCGGGCGCGGCGAAGGCGCAGCTCCAGCACGCCAAGCTGAGCAACGCGCGGCTCGCCGTGAAGAGCGAGGCCCCGGGCAAGGTCCTCGCCGCGGCGGATCTCGATATCGCGTGCGGCGCCCTCACGGACGGGGCCGTGAGCCTTTTCGCCGGGGACGTCACCCTGCCGCGGCTCCACGTCACGAAGTGCGGCGAGATCCGCGTACAAGACGGCGTCAAGGCGACGATCCTGGACTCCGATCTCCAGGGCGGGAGCGGCGTGACGGTGTACTCGGTGGCATCGGCCGGGGCGTCGGCCACGGTCGTGAACACCCTCTTCCGCGACGGTCAGCTCTACGGCGCCGCGGCCTTCGCCGACACGAAGGCCCAGGCCGGCAAGGCGACCCTCGATATCGTCAACTGCACCTTCTTCGCGAGCGGCGGCCGCGCGATCTGGGCCAGCAACAGCGGCGCGGCGGGCGCCGCGGCGAACGTGACGATAAAGAACAGCGTCATCACCGGGAGCGACTACGGCGTGTTCCGCGAGCCCGGCTCGGGCATCGTGGATGTGACGTACTCCGATGTGTACGGCAACGCCGTCGCCAACTACTCCGCGGCCACGCCCGGGGCCGGCTGCACCTCGCAGGACGCGAAGTTCCTCTCGGCGCCGGCCGACCTGCGCCTCACCGCGGCGAGCCCCTGCATTGACAGCGGGATCCTCACCGGCGCCCCGCTCACGGACATCGCAGGCGTCGTGCGCCCGCTCGACGGCGACGGCGTGAACGGCCCGGCCGTGGACATGGGCGCGCACGAGCTCGTGCTGAACAACACCTGCGGGGACGGCGCCCCGGGCCCGGGCGAGGCCTGCGACGACGGCGCCTTCAATGGAATGCACGGCCATTGCAAGGCCGACTGCTCGGGCATGGGCCCCTATTGCGGAGACGGCGTCACGAACGGCCCCGAAATGTGCGACGACGGCAACCTCACGAACCTGGACGGGTGCCTCAACACGTGCGTCCCGAGCGGCTGCGGGGACGGCGTCCTCCACGCCGGGGAGCAATGCGACGACGGCAACACGTCCAGCGCCGACGGCTGCGTCGCGGGGTGCGTGCCGGCCGCGTGCGGCGACGGCTTTGTCCGCGCCGGCGTCGAGGCGTGCGACGACGGCAACACCATCGACAATGACGCTTGCACAAATGATTGCGCGCTCCCGTCCTGCGGCGACGGCATCGTGCAGGCCGGCGAGGAGTGCGACGACGGCAACAAGGCGAGCGGCGACGGTTGCAGCGCTCAATGCAAGGTCGAATCCATGAACACCGGCGGCGGCGCCGGGATGGGCGGCTCGGCCGGACAGGGCGGCACGGGCGGGACCGCCGGGATGGGCGGCTCGGCCGGACAGGGCGGCACGGGCGGGACCGCCGGCATGGGCGGCTCGGCCGGAGCGGGAGGCTCCGCCGGCATGGGAGGCTCCGCCGGCATGGGCGGCTCCGCCGGCATGGGCGGCACGGGCGGTGACGGCGGCTCGGGGGGCGCCGAACAGCCCGGCGGCTGCGGATGCCGCACATCCGGCCCTGCGCCGGAGCCCTCTGCCCTGTCGATAGTCCTCCTCGCGACCGCGCTCCTCGCCGCGCGCCGCCGCCGCGCCGAAGGTCATTGACATCCAGCCCCCCGCTTGCCCATCCTCGGGCCATGACCCCCTCTGCATCCCTCGAAGCCGCCTGGATCGACCGCCTTGTCTGCCCCAAATGCGGCGCCGGCCTCCGCCTCGAGGGCGGAGCCTCCCAGCGCCTCGCCTGCACCGGATGCTCCTCGTCCTACCCCGTACTGGACGGCATCCCCAGCTTTGTCGAGGGCACCGGCACCGACCAGGCCGCCGAGATCGCCCAGCGCGACAGCGAGGCCGCCAGCTATGAAGGCCTCTTCCTCGCGTGGGAGAGCTACCTCGAGGTCCCGCCGCTCGTCCGGGACCTCGCCCCGCGCCCCACCGACTGGGTCCTCGAGGTCGGCGCCGGCACCGGCCGCATCGTGCGCGAGTACATCCGCCGCGTCGAGCGCGTCCTCGCCATCGACTTCTCCATCGAGTCGTTGCGCCACATCCGCCGCTCGCTCGACCTCGTGCCCGAGGCAAAAGACAAGCTCATCGTCGTCCACGCCGACGCCTGCGCCCTGCCGATCCGCCCGGGCAGCTTTGATCGCACCGTCTCGGCCGGCATGCTCCAGCACCTGCCCAGCGCCGACCACCGCGCGCGGGCCATCGCCGGCATGGCGCGCTCGCTCAAGCCCGGCGGCCGCTTCGTCATGCAGGCGCGCCACTGGAGCTTCACGCACGAGTATCACGACAAGCGCCGCGGCAGCGGCGTGGCCCGCCGAGTCGCTGACTTCCTCATCGGCAACGCCTCCGGAGGCGCCGACCTCCAGCGCGTCACCACCTTCGCCGACGGCACCGTCTCCATCTACAACACCCCGGCCGAGGAGCTCCGCGACCTCGCCGAGCGCGCCGGCATCCGCGTCCAGCGCGTCGTCGGCCGCCTCCAGGGCATCAAGGGCATCCAGCGCTTCGGCGTGCTGCGCCCCGCGGTCGAGCGCGCCCTCGAGATCGCCCGCCTATCTCTCGTCGCGGCGCAAGAGGTCGTGGCGGTCGGGACCAAATCCGATTAAAGGGCCTGCCACACACCGTGGCAAAGCAAGACCAGAAGAACGCACCTGCACATCAAGCCGACGTTCGGGGCTCCGGATCGCCCAAGGCGTCCTCCGCCCCGAGCCCCAAGACAGCCATTACCCCCACCCGCGCGGAAGATTACGCCGAGTGGTACCAGCAGGTCGTCCGCGCGGCCGACCTCGCCGAGACCTCGCCCGTACGCGGCTGCATGGTCATCAAGCCGTGGGGCTACGCCATCTGGGAGAACATCCAGCGCGCCCTTGACCGCATGTTCAAGGACACCGGCCACAAGAATGCCTATTTCCCGCTCTTCATCCCCAAGAGCTTCCTCGAGAAAGAGGCCGCGCACGTCGAGGGCTTCGCCAAGGAGTGCGCGATCGTCACGCACCACCGCCTGATCGCGGGCCCTGGCGGCGGCCTCATCCCCGACCCCAACGCCCGGCTGGAGGAGCCTCTCGTCGTGCGCCCCACGTCCGAGACAATCATCGGCGAGGCCTTCCGGAGCTGGGTGCAGAGCTACCGCGACCTGCCGCTGCTCATCAACCAGTGGGCCAACGTCGTCCGGTGGGAGCTTCGCACCAGGCTCTTCCTGCGCACGGCCGAGTTCCTCTGGCAGGAGGGCCACACCGCGCACGCCACCGAGGCCGAGGCCCGCGCCGAGACCGAGCAGATGCTCGGCGTGTACGCCACCTTCGCGGAGAAGTTCATGGCGATGCCCGTGTTCCGCGGCCCCAAGACCGAGAGCGAGCGCTTCCCCGGCGCGGTGGACACCTACGCCATCGAGGCCATGATGCAGGACCGCAAGGCATTGCAGGCCGGCACATCGCATTTCCTCGGCCAGAACTTCGCGCGGGCGAGCGGCATCAAGTTCCAGACAAAGGACGAGACAGAGGAGCTGGCGTGGACCACGTCCTGGGGAGTGTCCACGCGCCTCGTGGGCGGCCTCGTGATGACCCACAGCGACGACGACGGCCTTATATTGCCGCCGCGCCTCGCCCCTGCGCACATCGTGATCCTGCCTGTGTTCCGCGGGGACGACACGAAGGCCAAGGTCATGGAGTACATTGACTCCCTCGCAAAGGAGCTCCGTGCCCAGCGGTATGAAGGCCAGCCCATCGAGGTCGAGGTCGACGCGCGGGACATCCGCGGCGGCGACAAGCAATGGGAGTGGGTCAAGAAGGGCGCGCCGATCCGCCTGGAGATCGGCCCCCGCGACGTGGACGCCGGCGCGGTGATGGTGGCGCGGCGCGATCGCGGCACGAAGGACAAGGCCACCATGACGCGGGCCGAGCTCGTGGCGAACGTCGCGTCGCTGCTCGGCGAGATCCAGACGGGCCTCTATACAAAGGCCAAGAAGCACCGGGATGAGAACACCCGGGTCATTGCGACGAAGGCGGAGCTCTTCGACTTCTTTGGCTCCAAGGAAGACAGCAAAGAGATCAGCGGCGGGTTTGCGCTGGCGCACTGGGGAGGGGACTCCGCGTCCGAGGCCGAGGTCAAGGAGAAGCTCAAGGTCACGATCCGGTGCATCCCGACTGGCGGGTACGAGGACGCGCCGTGGTCGGATCGAGTGAAAGAGCCTGGCGAGTGCATCTTCACCGGCCGCCCCTCCGCCCAGCGCGTCATCTTCGCCAAGAGCTATTGAGATGCCCCCCACCGGCCGCGCGTGACCGCGCGGCCTGGCCCCCCCGGCGCCGTGCTCGGCGCCTCGCGCCTGCGCGCGGCGCGGTGGGCCCGCGCGAGCGCTCGCCGCTCCCTTCTGCTATCCGTCGAACATGACCCTCGGCGCCCAGCTCGGCTTCGCGCTCGTCTTCATCGCCGTCACCCTCGGCTCGCTCAACTACCTCGTCTACCGCCGAGCCGCCGAGCTCTTCACCCTCTCCCCGCGCCGCCGCCGCATCCTCGCCGCGGCCCTCGCCGTCCCCCTCCTGCTCGCCGTCTTCTTCCGCCTCTTTGGCCGCCGCCTCCCTGTCGGCTTCGCCGAGCCCCTCGTCGTCGCCGTCTCCGCCTTCCAGATCGCCGTGATGGTCTCCGCCTTCTTCCTCCTCGTCGCGAGCCTCATCGGCCTCGCGGCCCCGCGCCGTCCAGCGCCGCAGGAAGACCGCCTCGGCCCCCTCCAGCGCGCCCGAGACCGCGCCCGCGCAGAAGACCGCCGAGCCCGCGGCAGCCGAGCCCGCCAAGGACCCCGCGCCGGCGCGCCTCGCGGCCGAGCCCCCTGCGGCCGAGCCCCCCGCGCCGAAGGCCGACCCCCCCGCGCCCGCGCCCCTCCCTCGCCGCGCCTTCATCGAACGAGCCGCCGCTGGAACAGCCCTCCTCGTGGGCCCCGCCAGCTCCGCGTACGGCGCCCTCCTTGGCCGCCACGACTACGAACTATCCACCGTGCCAGTCCCCATCCCCGGCTTATCAAAGGCCGCGGACGGCTTTACCCTCATCCAGCTCTCCGACATCCACCTTGGCCAGATGGTCGGCGAGGCCGAATGCGCTACGCCGAAGACCTCGCCCGCGCGGCCAAGGGCGACATGATCGTCATCACCGGCGACATGATCGACCACGACCCACGGTACTGCGAGCGGCTCGGCCGGCTTGTCCGCCGCCTCGGCGACATCAAGCCCGTCGTCATCGTCCCCGGCAACCACGACTACTACACCGGCGCCGAGGCCGTGCTCGACGCCGTCCGCAGGGCAGGGGCCACCGTGCTCGTCAACAGATCCGTCCCCGTGCTTGGCCGGGGCGGCTTTGCGCTCATCGGCCTCGACGATGGCAGGGGCGAAGGCCCCGATCTGGACCGCGCCCTCGAGGGCATCGAGGCGGAGCTGCCGCGAGTCGTACTGTGCCACAACCCAAAACACTTTGAAGATCACGCTGGCCGGTGCGCCCTCCAGATCTCCGGCCACACCCACGGCGGCCAGGTCAACGTCGGCCTCCGCCCAGCGGACCTCGTCCTGCGTCACGGCTTCATCGCCGGCCTTTATGAGCTCGGCGGCTCGCGCCTCTACGTCAACCGCGGGTTTGGCACCGCGGCGCGGCTGTGCGCGTCGGCGCCCCGCCCGCGGTCCCCCGCATCGTCCTCGTCTCCGCGTGACCCGCCGCGCGCTCGGGTGCGACGCTAAGAGACCCGCCCGCCGAGCGTCACCCCGATGTTCTCCAGATACACGCCGAAGAGCTTCGCGTCGCTGGGCACATACATCACCGGCACCGTCATCCCCCGGGTTCAGCCAGCTCGCCTTTGTCCACGGGATCGCGAAGAACCCGACTCCGGGCGACCGTGCATGTCCTGAAAGTCGATCTCGATGCGCGCAGGGTAGTCCGGCGAGATGTTCGGCTGCACGGAGCGCACGCGGCCGGTGGTCATGATCCCCTGAGAGAAGAGGGCCTTTTGCGCGCGCCTTGGTGAGCGTCAGGCTGACGGCCACGGTGACGGACATCACGAGGCCGAAGCCGACGGCGATGGCGGCGACGACCTCGATGTCGACCTCGCCGTATTTCAGGTAAGCGCGCGCGCCGACGATGACGATGAGCAGAGCGACGAAGACCCAGACGCCGGCGAGCATGCGGAGGGCGACGCCGGCGCGCGAGGCGATGAAGTGGCTGCGGCGGCCGGATCGCGCGGCGGAGGTTGCAGGAGCGCAGGCGGGATGACGGGAGATGGGTGCATGCTCGTCGGCTCGCCGGCGGGGGTGGGTCCACGCCGAAGAGGGAGCATCGCACGGAAACGGGCCGGGCGGGAGGGGGGAGGGGAGCGTGAAGCCCCCTGGAACATCCTATCATCGCCCTCCCCGTACAGCCCGTAGAGCGCGCACACCATCGTCAATCTGCGCCAGAGCTGCGCGAACAACAGCGCAAAGTCCACCTTGCGCAGCGCCCGCCCCAGGAGCCCGTGGAGCAGCTCACCCCGATGGAACGGCAAACGAAGCGGCTGCCGCGCCGAGTACCGGGCCTCAAGGTCCGTCGTGCTGAGCCTCATGCGTCGTCCGAGCGCGGACTGGAGGGCGTCGGCCTCGTCCTCGAGTGGGTCGGGTGCGGACCTGGAGTCGCTTCCCGGAGGCCGTGGAGTCGTTCCCCGAGGCACTGGAGTGGGTCGAGCCCGGTCCTCGAGTCGCTCCCCGAGGCAGTGGAGTCGTTCCCCGGAGGCACTGGAGGAGCGCCGGGGAGGTGCTGGAGTGATCGGGCCCGGTCCTCGAGTCGCTCCCCGGAGGCAGTGGAGTACGTTCCCCGGAGGCACTGGAGGAGCGCCGGGGAGGTTGCTGGAGTGGATCGGGCCCGGTCCTCGAGTCGCTCCCCGGAGGCCAGTGGAGTCGGTTCCCCGGAGGCACTGGAGGAGCGCCGGGGAGGTGCTGGAGTGGATCGGGGTCCGGTCCTCGAGTCGATCCTGGGAGGCAGTGGAGTCGTTCCCCGGAGGCAGTGGAGTCGTTCCCCGGAGGCACTGGAGGAGCGCCGGGGAGGTGCTGGAAGGATCGGGTCCGGTCCTCAAGTCGATCCTGGGAGGCACTGGAGCAGGTCGGGTGCGGTCCTCGAGTCGCTCCCGCCATGGACTGGAACTGCTCTGGAACCCACTGGGAGGAGGGCGGCACCCGACTCGAGTGGATCCCTGGATCGACTGGAGGAGGGGGGTCACCGGAGATGCCGGGGGGCTGCCGAGGTGCGGCGGAGGTTCATGCAGAGTCATCCGGGGAGAGGAAGACGTCCCCGAGGGAGGGCGCCGTGACAGCGCGAGCGAGCCATCGATCAAGGGTCGCCGCGTCGTCGCACGCCTCGATACGCGCGCGAGCCTCCTCGGTGAGGGTGAATCCGCGGGCCGCGAGCACGGCCAAGAGCGCCGCGACCTTCCCGGCCTTGTGTCCCTCGGCGAGGCCGGCCTTGTGCCCCTTGGCGAGACCGATGGCCTCTCCCTCGGCGAGTCCCTCGGCGCGTCCTTTGGCCTCCCCTTGAGCGTGCCTTGCCTCGGCGATCTTGTGCACCTGGTAGATCTCGTCGAACACCTTTTGATAAGCGTCGAGCTCCTCCTGCGAAAACCTCGCCTTGTTGGCCAGCTCCAGCGCGTCGCGGTACGGGCCCGGGGAGAGGTAGGCCGGCACTTCTTTGAGCTCGGGCGCATGCACGAAGAGCCAGGCCCAGAGCTCTGCCCCCGTCCCTTCGGGCCGCTGCGCGGGCAGCTTGGGCAGCTCCAGAAAGGCATACTGGACCTGCAACAGCCCGTGATTGCCCGTGCGCTCCTCGCGCATGTTCCAGCGGCTGAGCATGGGCACCGGGGGCAGGCCCTGTCGCTCTTGCTCCTCGTCCGGCCAGAGCTCGAAGTCGCAGATGGAGATGGCCACGACGTCGGTCAGGCTGTCATACCAGTCGCCGGCCTGGAGCTGGCTCGCGTAGGCCTTGCAGGCGTTG
This sequence comes from Ottelia alismoides, assembly GCA_037367405.1. Classification (NCBI taxonomy): domain Eukaryota; kingdom Viridiplantae; phylum Streptophyta; class Magnoliopsida; order Alismatales; family Hydrocharitaceae; genus Ottelia; species Ottelia alismoides. The sequence goes on along the minus strand of JAZKJV010007773.1, from coordinate 8,183 downwards.
TAGACGACGCGGTTGATGAAGCCCGGGTGGTGGATGAGCTGCATCTCGACGACGAAGGTGGTTCCGCTGCGGTCCTTGCAGCGGACGTCGAGGATGGACAGCTTGGCGCCCATGGCCAGGGGGAGCTGCTCGCTTGGCAGGTACTCGATACCCTCGATGGTGTGGTCGCCGGAGCGCTCGAGGAGGTCGTTGAGCAGGCTCCGCAGGATATCCGGATGCGTCGCGAAGATGCGCCGGAAGACGAAGTCATTCTTCAGGTCGGCGAACACCATGGGGTACATTTACTCCTTGTCGCGGCCGACGTTATGTTGATTCATCCGGGGAGAGGAAGACGTCCCCGAGAGAGGGCGCCGTGACAGCGCGAGCGAGCCATCGATCAAGGGTCGCCGCGTCGTCGCATGCCTCGATACGCGCGCGAGCCTCCTCGGTGAGGGTGAATCCGCGGGCCGCGAGCACGGCCAGGAGCGCCGCGACCTTCCCGGCCTTGTGCCCCTTGGCGAGACCGATGGCCTCCCCTCGGCGCGCCCCTCGGCGCGTCCCTCGGCGAGTCCCTCAGCGCGTCCCTCGGCGAGCCCCTCGGCGCGTCCTTTGGCCTCCCCCTGGGCGTGCCTTGCCTCGGCGATCTTGTGCACCTGGTAGATCTCGTCGAACACCTTTTGATAAGCGTCGAGCTCCTCCTGCGAAAACCTCGCCTTGTTGGCCAGCTCCAGCGCGTCACGGTACGGGCCCGGGGAGAGGTAGGCCGGCACTTCTTTGAGCTCGGGCGCATGCACGAAGAGCCAGGCCCAGAGCTCTGCCCCCGTCCCCTCGGGCCGCTGCGCGGGCAGCTTGGGCAGCTCCAGAAAGGCATACTGGACCTGCAACAGCCCGTGATTGCCCGTGCGCTCCTCGCGCATGTTCCAGCGGCTGAGCATGGGCACCGGGGGCAGGCCCTGTCGCTCTTGCTCCTCGTCCGGCCAGAGCTCGAAGTCGCAGATGGAGATGGCCACGACGTCGGTCAGGCTGTCATACCAGTCGCCGGCCTGGAGCTGGCTCGCGTAGGCCTTGCAGGCGTTGTAGACGACGCGGTTGATGAAGCCCGGGTGGTGGATGAGCTGCATCTCGACGACGAAGGTGGTTCCGCTGCGGTCCTCGCAGCGGACGTCGAGGATGGACAGCTTGGCGCCCATGGCCAGGGGGAGCTGCTCGCTTGGCAGGTACTCGATACCCTCGATGGTGTGGTCGCCGGAGCGCTCGAGGAGGTCGTTGAGCAGGCTCCGCAGGATATCCGGATGCGTCGCGAAGATGCGCCGGAAGACGAAGTCATTCTTCAGGTCGGCGAACACCATGGGGTACATTTACTCCTTGTCGCAGCCGACGTTATGTAGATCCGTCGGGGAGAGGAAGACGTCCCCGAGGGAGGGCGCCGTGACAGCGCGAGCGAGCCATCAGATCAAGGTCGCCGCGTCGTCGCATGCCTCGATACGCGCGCGAGCCTCCTCGGTGAGGGTGAATCCGCGGGCCGCGAGCACGGCCAGGAGTGCCGCGACCTTCCCGGCCTTGTGTCCCTCGGCGAGGCCGGCCTGTGTCCCTCGGCGAGGCCGGCCTTGTGCCCCTTGGCGAGACCGATGGCCTCCCCCTCGGCGAGCCCCTCGGTGCGTCCTTTGGCCTCCCCCTGGGCGTGCCTTGCCTCGGCGATCTTGTGCACCTGGTAGATCTCGTCGAACACCTTTTGATAAGCGTCGAGCTCCTCCTGCGAAAACCTCGCCTTGTTGGCCAGCTCCAGCGCGTCGCGGTACGGGGCCCGGGAGAGGTAGGCCGGCACTTCTTTGAGCTCGGGCGCGTGCACGAAGAGCCAGGCCCAGAGCTCTGCCCCCGTCCCTTCGGGCCGCTGCGCGGGCAGCTTGGGCAGCTCCAGAAAGGCATACTGGACCTGCAACAGCCCGTGATTGCCCGTGCGCTCCTCGCGCATGTTCCAGCGGCTGAGCATGGGCACCGGGGGCAGGCCCTGTCGCTCTTGCTCCTCGTCCGGCCAGAGCTCGAAGTCGCAGATGGAGATGGCCACGACGTCGGTCAGGCTGTCATACCAGTCGCCGGCCTGGAGCTGGCTCGCGTAGGCCTTGCAGGCGTTGTAGACGACGGCGGTTGATGAAGCCCGGGTGGTGGATGAGCTGCATCTCCACGACGAAGGTCGTGCCTGCGCGGTCCTTGCAGCGGACGTCGAGGATGGACAGCTTGGCGCCCATGGCCAGGGGGAGCTGTTCGCTTGGCAGGTACTCGATACCCTCGATGGTGGTGGTCGCCGGAGCGCTCGAGGAGGTCGTTGAGCAGGCTCCGCAGGATATCCGGATGCGTCGCGAAGATGCGCCGGAAGACGAAGTCATTCTTCAGGTCGGCGAACACCATGGGGTACATTTACTCCTTGTCGCAGCCGACGTTATGTAGATCCGTCCGGGGAGAGGAAGACGTCCCCGAGGGAGGGCGCCGTGACAGCGCGAGCGAGCCATCGATCAAGGTCGCCGCGTCCGTCGCACGCCTCGATACGCGCGCGAGCCTCCTCGGTGAGGGTGAATCCGCGGGCCGCGAGCACGGCCAGGAGCGCCGCGACCTTCCCGGGCCTTGTGCCCCTTGGCGAGACCGATGGCCTCCCCCTCGGCGCGCCCCTCGCGCGTCCCTCAGCGCGTCCCTCAGCGCGTCCCTCAGCGCGTCCCTCGGCGAGCCCCTCGGCGCGTCCTTTGGCCTCCCCTTGAGCGTGCCTTGCCTCGGCGATCTTGTGCACCTGGTAGATCTCGTCGAACACCTTTTGATAAGCGTCGAGCTCCTCCTGCGAAAACCTCGCCTTGTTGGCCAGCTCCAGCGCGTTCGCGGTACGGGCCCGGGGAGAGGTAGGCCGGCACTTCTTTGAGCTCGGGCGCATGCACGAAGAGCCAGGCCCAGAGCTCTGCCCCCGTCCCCTCGGGCCGCTGCGCGGGCAGCTTGGGCAGCTCCAGAAAGGCATACTGGACCTGCAACAGCCCGTGATTGCCCGTGCGCTCCTCGCGCATGTTCCAGCGGCTGAGCATGGGCACCGGGGGCAGGCCCTGTCGCTCTTGCTCCTCGTCCGGCCCAGAGCTCGAAGTCGCAGATGGAGATGGCCACGACGTCGGTCAGGCTGTCATACCAGTCGCCGGCCTGGAGCTGGCTCGCGTAGGCCTTGCAGGCGTTGTAGGACGACGCGGTTGATGAAGCCCGGGTGGTGGATGAGCTGCATCTCGACGACGAAGGTGGTTCCGCTGCGGTCCTTGCAGCGGACGTCGAGGATGGACAGCTTGGCGCCCATGGCCAGGGGGAGCTGTTCGCTTGGCAGGTACTCGATACCCTCGATGGTGTGGTCGCCGGAGCGCTCGAGGAGGTCGTTGAGCAGGCTCCGCAGGATATCCGGATGCGTCGCGAAAGATGCGCCGGAAGACGAAGTCACTTCTTCAGGTCGGCGAACACCATGGGGTACATTTACTCCTTGTCGCAGCCGACGTTATGTAGATCCGTCCGGGAGAGAAGACGTCCCCGAGGGAGGGCGCCGTGACAGCGCGAGCGAGCCATCGATCAAGGGTCGCCGCGTCGTCGCATGCCTCGATACGCGCGCGAGCCTCCTCGGTGAGGGTGAATCCGCGGGCCGCGAGCACGGCCAGGAGCGCCGCGACCTTCCCGCCTTGTGCCCCTCGGCGAGGCCGGCCTTGTGGCCCTTGGCGAGACCGATGGCCTCCCTCGGCGCGTCCCTCAGCGCGTCCCTCAGCGCGTCCCTCGGCGAGCCCCTCGCGCGTCCTTTGGCCTCCCCCTGGGCGTGCCTTGCCTCGGCGATCTTGTGCACCTGGTAGATCTCGTCGAACACCTTTTGATAAGCGTCGAGCTCCTCCTGCGAAAACCTCGCCTTGTTGGCCAGCTCCAGCGCGTCGCGGTACGGGCCCGGGGAGAGGTAGGCCGGCACATCTTTGAGCTCGGGCGCATGCACGAAGAGCCAGGCCCAGAGCTCTGCCCCCGTCCCTTCGGGCCGCTGCGCGGGCAGCTTGGGCAGCTCCAGAAAGGCATACTGGACCTGCAACAGCCCGTGATTGCCCGTGCGCTCCTCGCGCATGTTCCAGCGGCTGAGCATGGGCACCGGGGGCAGGCCCTGTCGCTCTTGCTCCTCGTCCCGGCCAGAGCTCGAAGTCGCAGATGGAGATGGCCACGACGTCGGTCAGGCTGTCATACCAGTCGCCGGCCTGGAGCTGGCTCGCGTAGCCTGCAGGCGTTGTAGACGACGCGTTGATGAAGCCCGGGTGGTGGATGAGCTGCATCTCGACGACGAAGGGGTTCCGCTGCGGTCCTTGCAGCGGACGTCGAGGATGGACAGCTTGGCGCCCATGGCCAGGGGGAGCTGTTCGCTTGGCAGGTACTCGATACCCTCGATGGTGTGGTCGCCGGAGCGCTCGAGGAGGTCGTTGAGCAGGCTCCGCAGGATATCCGGATGCGTCGCGAAGATGCGCCGGAAGACGAAGTCATTCTTCAGGTCGGCGAACACCATGGGGGACATTACTCCTTGTCGCAGCCGACGTTATGTAGATCCGTCCGGGGAGAGGAAGACGTCCCCGAGGGAGGGCGCCGTGACAGCGCGAGCGAGCCATCGATCAAGGGTCGCCGCGTCGTCGCACGCCTCGATACGCGCGCGAGCCTCCTCGGTGAGGGTGAATCCGCGGGCCGCGAGCACGGCCAGGAGCGCCGCGACCTTCCCGGCCTTGTGCCCCTTGGCGAGGCCGGCCCTTGTGCCCCTCGGCAAGGCCGGCCTTGTGGCCCTTGGCGAGACCGATGGCCTCCCCCTCGGCGCGTCCCTCAGCGCGTCCCTCAGCGCGTCCCTCGGCGAGCCCCTCGGCGCGTCCTTTGGCCTCCCCCTGGGCGTGCCTTGCCTCGGCGATCTTGTGCACCTGGTAGATCTCGTCGAACACCTTTTGATAAGCGTCGAGCTCCTCCTGCGAAAACCTCGCCTTGTTGGCCAGCTCCAGCGCGTCACGGTACGGGCCCGGGGAGAGGTAGGCCGGCACTTCTTTGAGCTCGGGCGCATGCACGAAGAGCCAGGCCCAGAGCTCTGCCCCCGTCCCTTCAGGCCGCTGCGCGGGCAGCTTGGGCAGCTCCAGAAAGGCATACTGGACCTGCAACAGCCCGTGATTGCCCGTGCGCTCCTCGCGCATGTTCCAGCGGCTGAGCATGGGCACCGGGGGCAGGCCCTGTCGCTCTTGCTCCTCGTCCGGCCAGAGCTCGAAGTCGCAGATGGAGATGGCCACGACGTCGGTCAGGCTGTCATACCAGTCGCCGGCCTGGAGCTGCTCGCGTAGGCCTTGCAGGCGTGTAGACGACGCGGTTGATGAAGCCCGGGTGGTGGATGAGCTGCATCTCGACGACGAAGGTGGTTCCGCTGCGGTCCTTGCAGCGGACGTCGAGGATGGACAGCTTGGCGCCCATGGCCAGGGGGAGCTGTTCGCTTGGCAGGTACTCGATACCCTCGATGGTGTGGTCGCCGGAGCGCTCGAGGAGGTCGTTGAGCAGGCTCCGCAGGATATCCGGATGCGTCGCGAAGATGCGCCGGAAGACGAAGTCATTCTTCAGGTCGGCGAACACCATGGGGTACATTTACTCCTTTGTCGGCGGCCGACGTTATGTTGATTCATCCGGGGAGAGGAAGACGTCCCCGAGAGAGGGCGCCGTGACAGCGCGAGCGAGCCATCGATCAAGGGTCGCCGCGTCGTCGCATGCCTCGATACGCGCGCGAGCCTCCTCGGTGACCACGATGCCGCGGGCCGCGAGCACGGCCAGGAGCGCCGCGACCTTCCCGGCCTTGTGCCCCTTGGCGAGGCCGATGGCCTCCCCCTCGGCGAGTCCCTCGGCGCGTCCCTCGGCGCGTCCTTTGGCCTCCCCCTGGGCGTGCCTTGCCTCGGCGATCTTGTGCACCTGGTAGATCTCGTCGAACACCTTTTGATAAGCGTCGAGCTCCTCCTGCGAAAACCTCGCCTTGTTGGCCAGCTCCAGCGCGTCGCGGTACGGGCCCGGGGAGAGGTAGGCCGGCACTTCTTTGAGCTCGGGCGCATGCACGAAGAGCCAGGCCCAGAGCTCTGCCCCCGTCCCTTCGGGCCGCTGCGCGGGCCAGCTTGGGCAGCTCCAGAAAGGCATACTGGACCTGCAACAGCCCGTGATTGCCCGTGCGCTCCTCGCGCATGTTCCAGCGGCTGAGCATGGGCACCGGGGGCAGGCCCTGTCGCTCTTGCTCCTCGTCCGGCCAGAGCTCGAAGTCGCAGATGGAGATGGCCACGACGTCGGTCAGGCTGTCATACCAGTCGCCGGCCTGGAGCTGGCTCGCGTAGGCCTTGCAGGCGTTGTAGACGACGCGGTTGATGAAGCCCGGGTGGTGGATGAGCTGCATCTCGACGACGAAGGTCGTGCCTGCGCGGGTCTTGCAGCGGACGTCGAGGATGGACAGCTTGGCGCCCATGGCCAGGGGGAGCTGCTCGCTTGGCAGGTACTCGATACCCTCGATGGTGTGGTCGCCGGAGCGCTCGAGGAGGTCGTTGAGCAGGCTCCGCAGGATATCCGGATGCGTCGCGAAGATGCGCCGGAAGACGAAGTCGTTCTTCAGGTCGGCGAACACCATGCCCCTTATTTGCCGGAGCTTTGACCGGGAAGCAAGCGGTTGTCGCTGGCCAGCGTCCTGGCTAATCGGTCTCGCACCCGGAGGGCTTCTTCGGCGCGAGGCTGTCGATCCGCCACTGGCTGTCTTCCTGGACGACGATGAAATAGAGCTTCCGGCGCTCGGCCGGGACGCCCACGAGCGATACGCGGACGCACACCCATGTGCGGCTGCCCTGCGCTTCTTCGATCTCGGTCTTCGTGGCGAGCTGTAATACCGGGGCGTGGTCGTCGACGTACGCGGTGATCCCGCCGGCCGGGAGCTCGCTGCGAAGGCGCTGGCTGACAAGGTCGGCCGCTCCCTGTGCGTCGCCCGCCCGGAGGCGATCCATGAAGGTGGTGGCCGCGTTGCGCGCGCCGAAGGTGAGCCACCTGAGAAGGCCCGCGACGCTGAACGGTGAGATGAGCACCACGAGCGCGATGCCCATGGCGATCCATTTGCCCCGGACGCCGAACCGTGACGCGCCGGTAGAGGCCGCCCCTTTGCCCCGCTCGCCGGGCTTTGTTGGCTCGCCGCGCGGGCGGGGCTCCTCCGTCCCGGCGTCAGGCTCTGCCGGCGATCCGGCCACCTGTCACTTCCCGGGCTCGGGCGACGGCGGGGCGGTCACTTTGACGGCGTTGATGAGGTCGCGGAAGCGGATCTCGTTCTCGCTGATGATGAGGCCCACCTGGACCAGGCGGGGGTTGACCTCGTTGAGGCGCGCGGAGGCCTTTGTCAGGCGATCGGTCAGGTCTTTCTTGAGGTTCTCGGCCTCGGGGGTCTTTATCTTTTCCATGGCCTTGAGGTCGCGACGGATCTGGTCGCTCTGGCGCTCGAGGAGGCCGCGCTCGGTCTCCAGTTTGTTGCGCTCGTCAAAGGCGGCCACGAGCTTGCCCCGGACCTCCCAGGCTTTGCGGAGCTGCTCGACCTGGGCCTTGTCGGAGCGGGCGTCGGTCATGTAGGCTTTGACGGCCTCCTCCGCGAGCTGGGAGAACCAGGAGGTGCTCTCCCGGGTGCCGCGCCGCTCGTCGACGGTGAGGACGGCGGTGGAGCGCTTTGTCACGTCAATGGGGACGAGCGCGGAGCCGCTGCCGACGTTGTCCTCGGTGCCCTTGGGGGGATTGACGAGGCGGGTGCCGTATTGCCTCGGGTGCTTGACGAGGACCTTTGCGTCGTTGTCGTCGCCGTTCTTGATTGTGTACTTTGTGAGGGTGACGTAGTCGCGCTCGATCTCGAGGTATCCTGCCTCGATCTTGGCGACGCGCGCGCCCTCGGCGTGGGCGTCGCGGCTCTGATCACGGCGATGCTGCGCTCGAGCGCGAAGGGGACGGTGGCCGTGGCGCCGGGGGGCAATGGGTCGACCATGCCCTGGCCAAGGAAGGCGCCGTTCGCAAAGACCGCGATGGGGCCGCGCTCGAGGAGGCCCTTTGTGTCATTGGTGAAGCGCGCGACGCGGAAGGGGTGGGAGGCGGACTCGCTGACGCCGCCGTCCGGCGCAAAGAGGAAGTTCGCCTCGCCCGGGACCTTCTTGGAA